>PVHY01008759.1:0-59857 GCA_004024945.1 Uropsilus gracilis | reverse complement strand
AGACTAGGTCTCGCTATTTTTGCCCGTGGAACCGCAGGCTCTCGTGGCCCGGGGTACCACAGACTCAAGCCATCCCCAGCCTCAGCTTCCCAGGTAGCTGGGATGACAGGCGCACGCCACCACGCCCAGCTATTTTTTTGGAACTAGGTCTCGCTACGGGCCCCAGGCGGGACTCGAACCGCGATCCCTAGCCCCGGCCGCTTCATAGGCTGAAGCTTACAAGCACGAGCCACCGTGCCCGGCCGAGTCTGAATTCTTTAATCTACATAATGTTCTTGTGATTCCTCCACAGTGTTCTTCATTTCTTTTGTCATTGAGTAGTTGTGTTTGTGTCCTCTGAGGAGCAGATAGACAGGACTCAATGTGCAATAGATTTCTTGAGGGAAGTATTTGTAAAGGATAAAAAGAAGGGAGTCAAGAGAGGTAGAGAGAGCCTCTGAATGCCATGTGAAGGAGGTGAAGGTTGGAAACAGGGCTGGATAGGAATAGGCTTAGACTGCAGAGCAGCTCTGAGAAAGTTTCAGACAAACCACTGGGCATCCTTAGGTTAGAGTTGTCTGTTAAAGAATCCCAGCATCTCCTTCATTGTACTCACCATGTCCACTTATCTGCTAGAGCAGCAATGGAAGCTTAAGGGTAAATAGACCCCAAGGAAGCAGTGATTAGTGAATTGTGCTCTCCCTGGGTGTCTAATCATGAAGACCACAACAGTATTCCACCTTGTGAATATAGTGCTATTTATTGGCTTAACCATTTCCTGATGTTAAAAACAGACTGCTTCCAGTTCAAGGCTGTTATTAATACATTTTTATTCCTGTGTTTTTCTTTTTGTAAGTTTGAACAGTTTTATTTCTTCACTGTAAATACTTATAATTCCTAAATGATAGGCTTAAGTATATATTTGTTTTTCTGAGAAACTTCTAGCAGCTTCCACCAAGGTGGTCACAAAATTTTCACTTCCATCAATAACATATGAGAACTCATTCTATATATTGATGAACACATAGTAATTTTAACTTATTCTGGTGGCTATATAGTTATAGCTCACTATTATTTTACTTTGCATTTCCCAGATATCTAATGAATGCCTTTTTTCATGTACTTTTTGATCATTCATAGAGTTCCTTTTTGAAGTAGACTTTTTGCTTGTGTTCATATTGTCTCAACATGCATCTCCCTAACTCTCAAAGTCTGTACCACAGACTTAAGTAGGAGAATTATTACAGAATTGGGTAAGAGTTGAGAAGTTGGAATCTTTAAATTAAATTTTTTAATGTAAGGTCTGAACACTTTTTAAGGAATTATTTAAGTATTTCAGAATGAACCAGTTTTCTTTTATGTTGTTGAGAAATTTGTTAAGCATCTGTCTCAATCAGTTTCCATTCTTCAGTGTACAGCAGGTATGAATTAGATGGTTGCACCCAGAGAATGCTGTTAATTTGTCAGGTAAGTTGATGAAGGAGATCTGAAATAGGTATGATTTCTTGCTGCATGATAGGATAAAGACATTTGAATATGCAGCTACTTAATTTAAAAAAAATGTATTGCCTGTCCTGTTGTGGAAAGAGAGACTTCATAATTTCCATTTATATAAACATCAATGATAAGCAGGTGACAACAGAACTAGTCACAGGGAAGTTGTTTTGAATTCTTATCCACAATTTGTTCACTTGTGACCTTGGAAAAATTGAATGAATTCTCTGAGCTGTGTCTTTTTAAAGAAGATACTGTTGCAAGCCACCATAAAATATAGTGACGTCACACAGTAACAATTTTTTCTCAAAATCCGTAGTGTAACTGGAAGCTTCTGCTTTAATACAGGATCATCTGGGACACTGAAATGGGTAGAAGGTTCAGAAGAAATCTATTCTAAGGAAATAATTGGATACAAATGAATATTATATTTGTCCTTTATTCAATGATGGTCATTGAAACATTATATATTTTTCTGAAAATCTGAAACTGTAAAATGCCCAACAATAGAACAATGTGTAAGTAAAGTGCTATATGTATACAGTGGAATATTATAAGGAGGTTAAAATGTCTTCAAAGAATATTAAAAGATCTAGAAAATATGTAGTTTAAGGGAGGAAAAATTAGGCATGAAATTGTTTATACTCTCCTAATTTTGAAAAAAAAAGTACACAAACATAGTCATAGAGATACATAGCAGTGCCAATCCCTGAAAGGAATAAACTAACACAAGCAACACAATTAAAAGTTAAATTAAAAATAATCTCATTTGCATTAATGGCAAATGATCCCAGTCCTAGACAGAGCACGCTTACCTAAGTTCTCAGTTACCCTCCACCATATCTCCTTCCCTGGCTTCTTCAGCATTCCTAGAATTGGATTCCAAGAAGAAAGGGCACATCCTAATGGGCAACCCCTTATCAAGACTCTGCTGGCTTTTGGGGTGCAAAGGATAGTCATGTGGCAATCCCAGAGTCACATAGGAGCAAGATGCTGAGATCCAGCATGTTCCACAGAGGTCCTGGGAAATCCAAAACTCCCCTGACTGGTTCCTTGCTCTCATTTTCTGCTTATTTAATAGTTTCTTTCTTTCTTTTTACTTCTTTATGTCTCTGTTCATGATTGCTTCTTCAGTGCCAATTTCTTAGTCTTCTGTATTTGCTTTCTTAATTTTTGGTCTTGATTCAAGTTTTGATTAGAAGTTTTAAAAAGGTAAAAAATGTAAATACAGTTCAAACAAATATAGCTTTATAATGCAAAGGTAACATGAATATAATTTTTACTTGCATTAACATATCTCAGGATTAAAATTATATGTATCTTTGAGAAAATGCAACATCTTAGTTTTTCTTTTTAGTGTTTTAATTTCTTGGTTATATAAGATGCTGAGATTGGCTTTTCATGCTTGGGATGAGTGGTGGTGATTTACCTCTCTTTATTTAAATTACTTTCCCTAAGTCTAAATTTTAGGGTGGTGGCAATTAAGCTTTTCCAGTAAGGTATTTCACCAATAAAGTCATACTAATTCTAATTGTACATTGGTAATAAAAACAGGCAATCAAAGCACAAGACCCATACCTGGCTGTGGCAAGCAGGTACAAGAACCATACCAAGCCATTGTTCCAATTATGGAGGCAGGCAGTCAGAGAATGAGGATTGCTCCCAGTCAATGCAACCAGAAAATGAGGACACCAGGCCTGACAAGAAGCAGGTTTGTTAGTGCTGGTAATACTCAGCAGATTCATATCCAGAGGTTGAGTACCCCTAATAGGCTATTAAGGGTTTATATACACTTTACATGTACTGGTGTTCCCAGTGGGCTATCGTTGGTGGTAGTACATGGTTTGACGTGACAGAAGATAAAATGAGGAAATTCAAGGGGAAGCTGGGCTGCGTACCAGTAACCAAGTCAATAAGTCATGGGTTGTTTTTCTAGATACCTTGACTATATTTTTTAGGTCACTGTGCTTCAACATACTTTAACATACTTTCACCTGGTCATCATACTTCACATCTAGGAAAGCCATTTGAATATGAAAAATTCCAGGATTTGCTAATACAAATTTTACTCCCCAACTTCTGGAACAACTGTTTATGCTCCCAGAATATATTATAAATAGTATAACTTTTGGTGTGGTCTGTTTTCTATAAAAATGCACGCGCGCGCGCACACACACACACACACACACAACTTTCTAACCTCCAGCATCTGGAGAGATAATCTGCTTTTGGAAATTGGTTAGCCCAGAATGACTTGAGATAAATTTTAACCTCACAGTTAATCTGTGCTTGCCATTTCACGCAATATATTGGAAGTGATATAAAGTGTATTAGATCAACTACAATGAAATGTTCACTTTTTCTGGTTCTGATTTTAAAATTGTGATAAAAATATTTTCTTCCAAAACACTGATAGAAGTGAGACACAGATACCGCAGTGCCTTTGAGTTACATTTTTATGTATGTGAATGGAGATGCCAGTGTATGTAACTTTGATTTCCCCAATCATCCATGAGTGGGTGGTCGATCATTTCCTCCTTTCTTTCACCAGGTCATGAACAGCAATTTTAGTTTAGTGTTTTTTGTTTTTGTTTTTTTTTAGGATTTTTATGCTGTCAAAATAAAACCTAATATATATTCTCACTGTTCCCTCATATCACTACCAAGATATATTTCTAAAGCCTTCTTGGTATTTTTTAAATAAAAAAAATAATTTTGAGTTAACTAATGAAAACTCATAAGTGAACACTTTCAAATGAAAAAAATCAACATTTGAAAAAAAACTTATCCATTCATTGTAGGAAAATTTTAAAATATAATTTAAAGAAGGAAAAACCATTTAAAGGCTGATGAATCTTGGTAGACACCATTACTATTCTGGGATATCTTCATTTAGACTGTTTTCAAGTAAATATATATAAGAGATAAGGTAGTTTGTTGAAAAGCAATTTGTCTTATCCTTTTGCTATAGGTTAATTTTCGCTTCCAAATTCTAAGATAGTGGTCATCTTTTTTCTTCACCACTTAATAATCACTTTTGTGAGGAATGACCAGATGTAAAAGTTGCCAGACTAAGAAAAACAATACTTACTGAGAGCTTTTGTTTAAATGCAATTTCATGGTGCAGTGGAATCTGGGGTCTGAAAATAGGGCAGTTTCTATGGGGACCTGGGCAAAGCTGAAGAAGGGAAAGATTTTGAGAGCTTCATTCAGGATCTACTGGGTCCTTCCTGTCTCCTTGGTTCCTGTGATTGTCAGAACCTCTGGGCAACTGAACTGTTTGGTATTCCTCTGTGGATGGGATCTGGGGCGGCACAAGGTCATGTCCACACTTCATCCTGATACTCACTCCTGCCATCAAGCTTGACATCAGAGCAAGGAAACTCTCACCTCAGGAGGACCCAACAGTGAGCACAGCCCTAGTGACTGATGGGCAAGAGAACAAGAGGAACTTTGCATCTGGAAAACTTCCTCACTGTCCTGAGGTGTGTTCCACTGGGATTCTTGCATAAGGCTGAAGAAGAGGACTCAACAAACTTCCCACCACTAAGGTATAGTGAGCATTTGGAGACATGCTTAGTATGATATTTTCGAATAAAATTTTGAGCAACTACACCAAGCCTGTGTTTGTAACCTCTAGGAATAGTTCATAGTCTCTAGGACTTCAAGCATTTGATTTGGTTCCCCATTAGTGACTGGGATGGAATCTCCTTCCACCTGAGAACTCAGAACTTCAGTTTGCTTAAAGAAAATAAACCTTGTTATTTCTTGAAACCTGGAATAATGGTTCAGTGTAAACTCTGTGAATTACTGCATACATTCCAATCCTGCCTCTGCCAATTACAAACATACCTCATCTAATTGTGCATCTCTTTACTAAGCTTCACAGATAATTGATTATTTAAAAATTGGAGGTTTGCAGCAACCATATTTGGAACAATTCTCTTGGTAACAACACTTTCTCATTTTGTGTCTCTGTGTCCTATTTTGGTAATTCAGCCTTTTTCATTATATCAACTACATCTATTATTGTGATCTGTGATGAGTGGTCTTTCATGTTACAATTGTAATTTCAGGTGGCGTAAGCCACATCTGTTTAACAAGAGAGCAAAATTAATGGATGGTTGTTGTGTGTATTATACTGAACAACTGATGACTGTTGCCCCATTTTTTCTTCCTCTCTATGTTCATCCTTATTCCCAGAGACACAACAGTATAAATGAGGTCAGTTGATAACCCTGTGATGCTCTGTAAGTGTGAGGCTAGATGAAAGGAAAAAAAACCCTGATTCTGCTTTAAGTAAAAAGCTAAAAATGATTAAACTTAGTGAGGAAGACCTGTCAAAACCTAAGATAGAATAAAAGCTGCTTGTGCCAGCTAGTCAAGTTGTGAGTAAAAAGGAATAGTTCTTGAAGGAAATTACAAGTGCTATCCCACATGAATGACGATAGAGCAAAACAGCCAAACTGCTGCTATAAAGTTTTAGTGATTTCAGTGAAAGATCAGACCTGCCATAGTGTACCCCAATACCATAGCCTCAGGAAGAACAAATCCTCAATTCTCTTCAGTTATATGAAGACTGAGTGATCATGATGCTTCAGAAGAATGGTTAATAGCTGGCAGTTCATGAGCTTTAAGGAATCTTCCATAATGGAACACTGTTAGTGACCAGAATACATTTGTAAAGGTAAATTTACATAATTTATAAATTTACAAATTTATAAATTTGTGAATCTTGTAACCTTTAAAGCAGATACAACAATGTAAAAAAAACTACCTCAATAAACATAATTTGGAAAAAAAGTGCAAGTTAAAGTCACAAGTGCTTAATGTGGAAGCTGTAGCAAATTATTCAGAAAATCTAGCTAACAGCACTGATGAAGGTGACTATTTTCAACAACAAATTCTCAGTATTGACAAAACAGGAAAACGATGGGAATATTAGAAAATGATGCCATCTAGGACTTTTGTAGCTAGTGTAGTCAATGCCTGACTTCAAAGAACTGACCCTCCTGTTAGGGGTTAATGCATTGGTGACTTGAACGTGAAACCAGTGCTCATTTACCATTCCCAAAATCCTAGGGTTCTTAAGAATTACACTAAATCTACTATAAATGAAGCAACAAAGCATGGATGACAGCACATCTGTTTACAACATGGTTTGCAGAGTACTTTTTGCAGTGTTGAGACCTACTACTCAGGGGGAAAAAAGATTCCTTTCAAAATAGTACTGCTCATAGACAAGTCACCTGGTCACCTAAGGGTTCTGATGGATTTATAAGAAGATGAAAGTTGTTTTATTATCTGCTAATACAGCATCCATTGTGCAGCCCATGGATCAAGGAATTGTTTTGACTTTCAACTCTTATTAACTAAGAAATATATCTCTTATTGGCCTAACTACTTTATATAATAATTCCTTTGATGAATCTGGGCAAAATAAATTGAAAACCTTCTGGAAGGAATTTACCATTCTAGATGCTGTTACAAACATTTATGATTCATAGAATGAGGTCAAAATATCAACATTAACAGGAGTTTGGGGGAAGTTGATTCTAAATCTTGTAGATGACTGATGGATTCAGGGTTTCAGTGGAGGATGGAACTATAGATATGGTGGAAGTAACTGGAAAACTAGATTAGAAGTGGAGCCTGAAGATGTGAAAAAATTGCTGCAATCTCATAATAAAACTTTAGACACAAACGATTTAATGATAAAACTGAAAATTTTTTACATCGTTTCTTCTCTCAGAAAGATAGCCAAAGCCCCAATAAAACACTTTTTACTCAAGGATTCCAGACAACAGCAACCACTGGAGAGCTTCTTGCTCTCCATGAAGAGTTTTTCTTTTTGCTTAAGTCAGAGTACAAATGAAGTTTTTACAGTAGTGACAAGTTGTTCCTTAATGAATGAGCAGAGAACTTGGGTGCTTGAGACAGTACCTTTTGGTGAAGCTGTTGTTAACACTTTTGAAATGACAGCAAACAATTTGGAATAGTATGTAAACTTAGTTGATAAAGCAGGCAGGATTTGAAACAATCGACTCCAGTTTCAAAAGAAGTTCTATTATGGGTTAAAGGCTATTCAAACAATACTGTATGCTATGGAGTTTTTTTTGTGAAGGGAACAGTCAGTTGATGTGGCAGATCTTGTTATTGTCTTTTTTAAGGATTTGACGCAGCCACCCCAATTTTCAATAGCATTTACCACCCTGCTCAGTCAGCTGCATTCAGGAAGGACACTCCTTTAGCAAAAGATTAAGATTTCCTGAAGACTCAGTGAAGATTAGCATTTGTATCAATACGCTTTTTTTTTAGTTATGTCAAGTATATTGTTTTTTAGACATAATGTTTCATACTCAATAGATTACAGTATACATAAATAACTCATACATACTACGAAAATAAAAGATTTGTATAACTAGCTTTATTGCCATATGTTCTTTATTGCTGTGGTCAGAACCAAATCAGCAGTATCTCCAAGATATACCTGTACTGCCTGTGATCTTGGACTAGTGACTTAGTCTTTGTGTTACTTGGGTGTTTTATTTATGAAACCAATAATAGCACTCATGGCATCAGGTAGCTGTGAGGAATAAATAAGGTAGAACAAAATTGGACATATAGCCAAGTGTTCAGTAGACATTAACTGCTGGTGCAATCTTTTGTGGTTGCCTGGACTAGCTGTCACTGCTTGTGGGTCCACAGCCATGACTGATGAATGTTCTCTGCAGCACACACCTATTCCAGAGATTCATTGTATGTACTAAAGGGAGATTTTTTTAGAATCAGTACTTTTGCCCTTGCGAGGGAACTATCAGGCTGAGGTGAAACAAACTCTTAGTTGGCATCATGGTTTCTGAGTTCACAGACAGTAATGGCTCTTACTTAGAATAGATCTGATGGAATGCTGAAAGATTCAAGTGCTTCAGGGTGATCAAGAGAAGAAAGAAGGGAAAACAAAGTATTGTTATTTTCTCTGTGACTTAAATTACAAAAGAAATGTTGAAGGTGAACTATTATAAGAGCTCTATTTTGTGTTTTGACTTATATAAAAAGAAAAGCTCTCCTTGAAGAGCAAGAAGCACCCAGTGGCTGCTGTCTCTGGAATCCTTGAGTAAAAGGTGTGCTATTGGAGGTTTTGCATATCTGTCTCAGCCAGGAAATGAGACTAAAATCATCAATTTTATCACTAAACTATTTGTGTCTAAAACTTTTATTTGGTTCTTAACAATCCACTTGATCACTTTTAATAATTCTTCAATACTTGTACCTATTTTCATTTATGAAAAAATAAAAATGAATAAGCAGTCCATTTCTTCATTTCATTTATTCTATAAACATGATGAGTATACTGTTTTCACAATCTGTGTCCTCGTACTTTAAATGTCTGAAATTCCCTTGTTTCTGATTCTTGCATTTATTGTTTTTTAATTCTTCCTCTGTGGGTTTTATTTGTATGTCCAGTTAGTTTTTTGCCCTATTTTGACCTATTTTTCTTGTCAATATATTTCCAGAAATACTTTCAGACCTAGAATCCAGGTGATTCCTTCAGATACTATTGTTTTAGCTTCATACAAGCATGTGGGAACATGATACTTCTCAGATCACCCTGAATTACTTTATGAATTTGGCACTTATGGTCTCCCTATGAAGGTTTAGTCTGAAGAAAGTTACTTTCTAGTCCCTAATTTTCAACAATAATTTACCCCCTTTCTCAGTAAGTAGGAGTTTTATTGCTCATCCTTGAGCAACTTATAGCTTGAGAGTCCACGTTCTCTAAGTAGAAGGACCTTTCTCTTCTTAGATTCCCCCCACCCTCCACCTTATGACTAGGTTTTAAAGCTTATTTCTTATTTCTGCCGATTATAAAAAGGGAAAACCCAGGTTTCGGGGCTGTCAGGGAATTGTTGACTTTTCTGCCTGCTCATCTGTGCTTTTAAGATGATACTTAAATTACGTCTTATCTAGGATGGATAATCATTTCAGTGGAAGGGTGAGTCAAACATAGTAAAAACTAAATCATGTTATGTCCTTATTTCAACTAGCTTAAGATGTATAAGAAATCATATAAATAGAACATCAAATATGTGATTTTACTACTACTTTACATGATGCAATACTAGTTAAGATAAGGAAGGTATTTAAAATTTATTGAAAAGTGGCATGCATATTATGAAGAAATTAAGTTGGGTGACTTTGGTTTGCAGTGAATGTGACTACAAACTCTGAGACTGCTGGTCTTTGTTAGGCAAAGTTGCATAGCCAAAGGATGAGGGATGAAGTTACAACAGCCATAATTAAGAAGAGAAAAATCAGCTACATTTTTCAGGGCAGGCAGATTTTACAAACTTCATGATCTCAAAATTTTCATCAGATATCTCCATTTCAGGAAGGTCACTGGAGGTCATTTCACATGAAGGTCACTGAAGAACATATCAGGTCTTCTGGAAGGAAAACTCCCTTCCAAGTCTACTTAAAACAAATACAATTGGAGCCATTTATATGTGGGCTAGTTTGGGACTATGTGTTCATAGTCCCATGGAGTCTCATTGGAGACTCCCTCAGTTGTCATACTTAAATTAGTGTAACTGGAAGAGAGTGTATTTATAAAAGGGACAAAATTACACAGGGATGTGTATGATGGGGGTTGGGGGATGAAACACAAGGAGTATTTTGAAGACTGGAGCTAGCAGAAACAAGTTTTCACCACACCAAGCAGTGAAGTTAGTGTCAGAACCCAAAAGGAGAAATTCTCTTCTACAATCACCTAGAGTAGAAAAGTGATCTTTTGTTAAGGGAACCAAGATATTCAAACCAAATTTAACAGCTGGGAGATTAGGGAAACAAAAATTGCCCTCACTTTCTTGCCATTCTCAGTTTCCTCCTGGTGAAACCTACTGGAAACCAGAGGATGACACAGTCCTTTGATATAATCCGTGCAAACCTGCTTCCCAGAGAGATTAAGATTGAGCAGGATGAAGAAGGAATTAAATGAAAGATTTATGGAATATCAGAAGACCTGACCTGTAATCTAAAATTAGTAAATATCTATCAATTTATAAATCAACTCAAGTCTCTAGTAATTTTTATTATTGTCTGGAGAGGGGAGCAGGCTTTCTTTTTACCTAAAAATCCTTTTGTTCTCCTTTTCTAAACCAGGGTCAAACCTTAACCATTGCAAGTTGGGCAAAAGCCTTTGTTAACTCTTAAGATTCACAGACTAGTTACCTTTGTTATTCAAATACCTATAGCTTGCCTGCTGTCCCAAGACATACCCCAGACTGAAGGAAAAACAAACCTTGAAGAGTACTTTAAACTGTGGATTCTTGGCCACCCACAGCCACCTTGCTATGATTTCAAAACCTGACCTTTCAAAGCCAGACCAAACTCTCATTAAAGTGAACAAAATTTATTACTACACAAAGCAATTACCTAAGTACATACTATAAGATAAGCATGGAAAACTCAGTTATCCCACCACTGTCCAAAACTGTCCTTCAGTCTCTGATCACCTCACCACATGTCCAATTAATCTGAGTTCAGTAGCAGTGTTCCAAATGCAGGGCATCCTTCTTTTCCTCCTTTGGTGTGTTCCCACCTTCTCTAAGCATGTCGTGAAAGGCATGATGCCTTTCTTCTACTTGCAGCGTCCTTTTTAACTCCAGGCAGTAGAAAGACTCCAAGACACAGGAATTAATAGCAGGTCCATCTCAGGCCTCCTCGTGGCCTCTCCAAAAGCATGTGTCTCAACTAGATATGACAAACTCCAACATGGAGTTTATACTTCCAAACTCCTTAGACTCCCTTCAACACACACTTGACCATGAGTTCACCAGCCTGGGCCAAGGCTGTGGGCTGGTCGTCTTGGCCATGTGGCTGCACTCACATTCTTCTTCCAAAATGTCTGATTCTCAAAATGGCTGAATCCTTTCACTTTCTTCCCAGCTCTTTTTATATTTTTATTTCCCACACTTCCTGAAACAGCCTTGTCAATCATGTCACATCCCCCCCCCCTTCTATCTTTCTTTCTTCTTCTTCTTCTTTTTTTTTTGCTTGAGACTAGGCCTTGCTTTTTTTGCCCATGGAACTGCAGGCTCACATTGCCCAGGGTACCACAGACTCAAGCAATCCCCAGCCTCAGCTTCCCAGGTAGCTGGGATTACAGACGTGCACCCCCACACCCAGCTATTTTTTGGGACTAGGTCTTGCTATGTTGCTCTGAGTGGGACTTGAATTGCAATTCCCAGCCCCAGCCACTTCATAAGCTGAAGCTTACAGGCATGTGCCACCATGCCTGGCTTCCTTCTATCTTTCTGAAAGAAAACTATGAAGTCTAATCTTGAAATTTATAATTCTAAAGCAACAAGAAAGTAACTCCTAGCTACTATCAATGTTTGTATCAGTTATGTTAATGGGATTATCCATAGGGGTACCCTCCAACAGTATGGGTAATAATACATTCTTTTTTCAATAAGAATTTATTCAGTGTGCCAATCATCCTGATTTTCTAAAGACTTTGAGTTTGTCTTTCTAATTTTGTCTACTTTATTCTCTTGGATGTTTTTCTGTTTATAGGTCTTCCAAAACTTTTCAAAAGTATTCTAGTTTTCTAGGATCTTTGCCACTACTCTATTTTTTCTTCTCAGAAATTTTGAATTGCCTTGGATAGAATCCATGTGGACAAAGCATTTACTGATATTGGGTCATGCTAACACATTTCTGTCTTACTGACTCAATGCAGTAGAGTACGTAACCAGTTAAGAAGAATGTTTGTTAGCACTTTACCCTTTTCAGGAATCAGGTTAGTAAGTTTTATATAGGGACATAACATATAACTTTGATGTACTTTGCAAAAATTACTTGATCATGAGAATATTAAAACTTTGAACATTTGAGTATTGGACTAAGGTTGCGTTTCTAGTGAGGAAGCAGTAGTTAAATAAAGTGACACCAATATCCACCTTTGTAGAAATATCACATAAAGAGGAGGCACAATATAGTTAATATTTTTTAAATTGCATATCACGGGCTAGCTGATGTTAGATATTTTACACATAACATAACTCACATAAACTTCAGAAACCAGGTCATCTGTATTGACTGAAACATTTTAGAAAAATATCACTGAATAATGATTTTGAAGTCTTTGCAGTAAAAATAAAGTCAATATTTGAGATAGAAATCTTTCCACCTAATGGAAGCCAAGGAATGCAGTTAATATTTGATGGAATGGTCTCTGAATTTGTTTTTTGATTACTGAATAATATCCCTCTTGTGTATATATACCATATCTTGATTCATTCATCTATTCTGGGGCACTTATGTTGTTGCCATAGTGTACCTATTGTAAAACTTAAAATTTCCTTTTGAATTAGTGTTTTGAATTTTGGGGACAGAAACCTAGGAGTGGAATTACTGGGTTGAATGGCAGATCCATTTTCAATGTTTTGAGACACCTCCCTATTGCATTCCATAGTTTTCATTCTGATCATCATCAGTGGAATTTCTCCTTTTCTCCACATCCTTGTTAGCACTTGTTGTATCTTGTCTTTTCAATATGTGCCATTCTGATAGGTATCTCATTGTTGTCTTGAATTTGCATTCCCCTATTAGTATGTGACAGTGAACATTTTCTCATATGCTTATTTGAACTGTCTGCTTTGGAGAAATTTCTCTTTATTTCTTATGCCCACCTTTTTAATTAGGTAATTTATTTTGTTTTTGTAGAGTTTTATGAGTTCTTTGTATATCTTTGATGTCTTTGTCAGATGTATGGTGTGTAGATGTTTTTCCCCATTCAGTAAGGTGTCTTTTTGTTTTAGTTTTGGTTTCTTTTGCAATCCAGAAGCTTATTAGTTGAATGTGTAATCTGTTCTCTTTTGTTTTATTATTGATATGTACAAATTCATAAAGACATCACTAAGCTTATATCAAACTGTTTTGCCCATGTCATCTATGTATCTTATGGTTTTACATCCAAGTCTTCCTACCATTTTTATTTTATTTTATTTTATTTTATTTTATTTTGGTAAGGTGTGAATTAGTGGTGTAGTTTTAATCTTTTGTGTACAGTTGTGCAGTTTTCCTAATACCAGTCATTGAAGAGGGTATCCTTGGTCCAGTGTATATTCATGGCTCCTTTGTCATAAAGTAACTGTCTTTATAGATAATAGGTTTATTTCTGGGCTTTCAATTATACTGCATTGGTCTTTGTTTTGTTCCAATACCATGCTCTTTTAATTATTATGGCTTTATATAAATTTGACGCCTGGAAATGTGACACCTTCATTCTTCATTTCTTTTGTGTCAGGATTGCTTTTGCTATTCAGGTTTTTTTCATGATTCTATATGAACACCAGCAGTGCTTGTTGCATATCTTTGGAAAACAAGCGAGGCATCATTCTGAAAATTTCCCCTTTTCCCCCATGGTTTCATTTCCTAATCCTTTGAAATATATGTGTTACAGTATCAAATATGGCTATGATTGTGTTACTTTATATGAAAAAAATATTTTACTGATGTAATTACATTGCTAGTATGCTGATCTTAAAATAGAGGGTTTATTTAGGGTGCCTCAGTGCAAATCTGTGAGTTCATGAAAGCAGAGATTTGTCTAAGGCAGTTGACAGAAGAAATCAGAATAAGTAAGAGAGGACTGGAGGCACAAGAAGGACCCAGTGCACCATTTAGGCTTTGAAAAAGGAGAGACCATCAACCAAACAATGTGGGCAACCTCTAGAAACAAAATGATCACTGGAAAACAATATACAAAAAAACAGGGCCTCAGTTCTGCAATTGCATAAACTGAATTTAATTTTTTAAATATTTTTATATTAAATAATTTATATATAAATTTAACATCTTTGTAATCCCTGGGGTTCACCCACCACCTTCCCTCCTTGACCGTTCCCACTATCTCCTGCCCCCCCCCCGACTTGTGTCCTTCAATTTGGTTGTTAGCCTGTTTGACTTCCTCATGACTTTTTGTTTATTTTTCCCATGTCCCATATATTAGTGAAACCATTTTGTTTCTGTCTTTTTCTTTTTGACTTGTTTCTGCTAATATGAATTCTTCTAAGTATATCCATGTTATAAAATTGTCAAATTTGTCATTTTTAATTGATGCGTAATATTCCATTGTGTATATATACCACATCTTTTTCATCCATCTTTTTCAGTCATCTGTCTTGGGGCATTTGGGTTGTTTCCATGTCCTTGCAGTTATAAATAGTACTGCAGTACAAAGGTGTCCTTTGTAACCACATTGAGGTCTCTTTTGGGTAGATTCCCAGAAGAGCAATTACTGGGTCAAATGGTAGTTCCATTTTCATTAGTTTGAGGGTCCTCCACACTGCTTTCCATAGTGGCTTGACAAGTTTACATTCCCACCAGCAGTGTAAAAGTGTTCCTTTCTCTCCACATCCATGCCAGCACTTGTTCTTGCCTGTTTTTTGGATGTGGGCTATTCTTACTGGTGTAAGGTGATAATCTCAATTTGGTTTTGATTTGCATTTCCCTAATTGCTAGTGATGTTGAGCATTTTTTCATGTGCCTGTTGGCCATCTGTACTTCCTTTTTAGAGAAGTGTCTTTTTAGTTCTCTCCATTTTTAAACTGGGATTTTTGCTTTGTTTTTGTTAAGTTATGTAATTTCTTTGTGTATCTTTGTTATCAGACCCTTATCACTTGTATGGAGGCCAAAATTTTTTTCCCACTCAGTTGGGTTTCTTTTTGTTTTCTTTGTTGTCTCTTTTGCTGTACACAGAGCTTTTCAGTTGGACGTAGTCCCAGCTACTTATGTTTTCCTTCATTTTTTACCTGCTATAGATATATCCAGACATGGATTTCTGAATTGTAACTCATGAAGGGTTTTGCCCAGGTTTTCCTCAGTGTATATTATGGTTTCCAGTCTTACATCCAGATCTTTTATCCATTTTGAGTTAGTTTTTGTACAAGGTGTTAAGGAGGTTTCTAGGTTAATTTTTTTGTATGTCTTGACCCAGTTTTCCCAGCACCTGAATTTGAATTCTTATCTTCAAGAAACTTTTCCTCCAAGACCTACATATTAAGACAGGTTCACTATAGCCTGACATTGATTTTATGGTACTCAGAACAGGATCTCCATCTGAGTACACCTGGTTTCCAACCTGATGAACTCTGAGATAATACATAGGTACCATTTTTGTAATTTGTGAGTACACATTGATAGAAAAAAAATACAGGTATATCCTGTTGTCCTTCTTTAAATAGAAGATTGAAAGTGCTTGTTGAAACAGCTAGAAAAATTATTATCTGGACCTTGCAGCTTTAGGACTCTTGGTATGAGTTAGTGCCATGAAACATCTTGAGTCTCTTCCCTCTCTTCTCTTGTTTACTAATCAGGACAGAGAAATAAAACTCGCTGTCTCTCCTGTGAGTGGACTCTGTTGCACCCTCTGCCCCTTGCCCCATTGAGATGAAAGATAAAGTTCCTCAAGCCTGAATCTCATTTCTTTCATGAAAGAATGTATATATGCTATAAAAGAAAATAAAAAAACCCAGGATCTTAGAGGTATTACATAACTCATTTCAATCCATGTTTAGGGAATACTGTCCTCCCATCTCAGAAAAATGTAAATCTTGAATCCCCAGCTTGACTTTGAAAGAATCAGGGTCAGCTGCCTTGCAGATTTTCAGTTGACCTCTTGGTAATCTTTAGTTACAGCTGCCATAACCAAACTGAATTTTCAAGACTTTGTTCTGTACTCCTTAGCTTTGTTCTGTACTCTTTAGCTTGCATATGGACTAAAGCTCTTTCTCATGTTTGCATTAGCACAGTTTAGACAGACTGTAGCTTCAAAACTAAAAAAATACACAGAGGGTATAAGTTATATAGCCAGACTGGCATGCACCATGCAGAGTTCTGTGCTGGCTACCATACAAGTTGTCCATCTTGCATTATGTGTGGACACAGAGTTCCCTTGGTCCCTGTGGTTGCCACTATCCTAATGATTGCCTCCACTTGGATATTGTCACATAAACATATTAGTGTCATCACTGTTTTGTAAATATTAATATTAATGAATACAGAACTCACTGATTTTATTTAAAAAATAATATATTTAAGTTGTGTAACAGTTGAAAATTAAATTATAAAGAATTATAAAGTAGAAAGAAAATTAAATTATAAAGTTTAAAAATAAAATCTCACCATTTATTTACTTTACACATGGGCATGCTTTTTAAAATGGGATATTACAATTTGGTAATTAGATCTTTTATGTTATTTACAGATTAGATAGCTTTTTCCCATCACCAACACCGAGAGGGGTAGAGTACCTTCTTTGTTCACTGGGATCTCAATTCTTGTATCCTAAATTAAAAAGTCTAAGATGCCACTTCATCTATCTATTATGTCTCCTATCTCCTAGCACAGAGGGGTGAGACTTTACTGCTATGAATCTTAAAGCATAGGATTCAAGCTAGTTTAATTTATCCAGTGTAAAGTGTGAGGCAATTGAATTTAAGTACTTTGAGAGTGAAGTATATACTGCCAGATTCATATATTGACTTCATCTACCTAGCTCCTATGGACATTTGAGATTGTGACCACCTTTTAATGGAGAAGTCACCTAAAATAACAAAGTAATAAAAATAATGAATTATAGAATCATCTAAAAGGATATTTTTCCTTTCATAAAACTCATCCCTTTATAATATAGGAAGGAAATAAAAATGATGGCCCATTATCAAAGGAGAAGGTCACAAATATGATACAAGTATGGCTCGGCTCTAAAGGCTGTGGAGTTGGTCCCCCAATCTCTAGGCCATCACAGTTCTCTATAAGTTGCCAAGAGGAAAGTTTTCATGTCATACAGATGCATGTTAAAATAGAAAGGGTTTGGATGGAGTAATACACTAAGGTATTACTGATGATTAATTATATATCAGTGCATGTCATCTAGGCTAGTGAGGAGGAAATGGTATCCAAGATGAAAGAACAAAGAGAATAAAAGGTTCAGATTAGAATGTACTATCTGAGGTTATATTCCAGGTGGATATTCCAGGAGGAGCCTGAAGAAGGAAAGTTTTTTTATTTTTTTCTGAAGAAGGAAAGTTAATGAAAAGGATGTGACCATGTATGTTGAAAAGAAATCTCACCTACTGCACTGTTGTCCTTGAACTCAGTTCTGCTTCTAAGGCTTCTCCAATTTGTTGTTTAGTCTTTCTGGTTAAATAAATCATTATTCCACCAATGATGATAACTATTGCAGAGCAAATGATCAGACACCAATCATCTAACCCTCTAGTTCTGAAATATGCCAGAATATTCTTGGCATGGGATAGGGTAAATAAATGGATGAGGAAAATTAAGTACTGCTGAGTGGAAAATGATTTTTTAAATGCAACCATGGAGGCATCATCTTCTTTCTCAGTAGGATTTCAAAGAAGTCAAACAGGCAGATTAACTTTCTCCTAGAGGGATTGTAGAAGGAGAATTTCATTGAGAATTCATTAAAACTATTTGATCTATAATATCCTTTGTCTGGGTATTTGTTAGGAACATTAGAAATATGCAATTGGAATGTTTTCTTCCATAGCTTAAAGTGTTTTCTAAATTATCGTTTAAAACATTATGTTCCATTGGAACACTTAAAGAACTTCTTGTGAAACATCTTAAATGAATCATTTTGGCTATTTCCTCTAAAACTGGATTTGGTATTTCATTTCCAAATTGTAAATTAAGAGGAATGTTTTTAAAATTCTACTTTGTGTAATTCTAGCTTGCCTTCCTTGGGATAAACCTCCATGAAGTATATTCTCCAGGTTTTTAATTATTAATATTTTATTTTCATATCACATTGTGTTTTCAGACTTCTAAAATGAACATAAGTTGTATTTATGTAACCTATAGCTATCTTTGTGTAATAAAAGTCTTATTTACTGTTAGTTCTACAAGTCAAACAACCCCATTTCTAATAATAGTAAAATTTTCTTTAAAAGCAATATTAAGGTTTATTTCTTTCAAAGGTCATATTTCCTGAGAATTTCTATGCAATTAATTAATTAATTTCTATGCAATTCTGTAACTATATTGTGGGTATATTAAGGAAGGTAAGTTTTAATGGACATTATAGCTTTGAAACAGTTGCTAGTAGTATTTAGTAGTATTGCTAGTAGAATATATCATGCATAGTTCATTTTAAGAAAGGCTTGACTTAATTCTTTTATTTAGGGAGTCACACACTTTGGAAGAGAGAAAAATCTATCTCTTCTTGTGTTGCTTAATATGTGTTGGAGACATATACCAGAGACTTTTGTTGCAGAGACTTTATGCACTCACTCAAACTCGTTTCTTCCTCCAGGATACATAGCTAGACTACATATCTCAGTGTTCTTTGCAGTTTCTTGTCATCAGGAGACAGAATTCTAATATAAAACAGAGTTGATATGTAATTATTTCATACCTCATCTGTTAAACACTCTTGCACCATTTCCTATGCTTGTTCTTAATGTGAATTTCTTCAGTGTGTATAGAAAGCCCAGCAAGGCATTCCCAGGTGCTAGGAGTGGTTAAGTCACAAAATAGAGAAGACCCTGGTTCCTGAATGGCACTAACCCAATGTCAGAATTAGACTATGCAGAACTCAGAATTAGCCTTTGTATGAGAGGTGAATATATATTGTGCTCACCACTGAGACTTGAGGAATTTTTTTTTGTTGTTGTTACCAGTTAATTTAATTTCAGGATAACACAACTGAGAGCCAAGAGTTAGAAACTTTAATGTGAATTTTTGAGATCTTGAATTTTACTTTCTTAGTAAAGTTATATCAGTGTTAAAGGTTCCAAGTTTCTACACAACTGTGCACTGTTTTAGTATCCTACTTTCTAAATGAGACTGTGAAATCTGGTGAACTTAGAAAAGCAAAGTTCTTACTTGCTAATTTTCAGCAAAAATTAAAAAACATAGAAACATAGACTAGGTCTAAGTCAGTAATTATCGAAGAAAAAGAGAAACTCAGCAAAATAATTAAAAACATTATTTCTTACTATGTGGTGTGCACAGGAATATTAACCTAAATCCACCCTCTTGTTATTCACAGTAAGAGATGAAACAGCACTTTTTAGAATGACATTTAGAGGCAAGCTGTGCAAATCAAGGAAGGTGAAATACCTTAATTTTACTTAAAAATGTCAGGACCTTTCCCACCTAAAAGATAAGGTTTCCAGATTTGGCTATAAGAGAGAAAAGAATTTCAAGAGGACTCTTAAGGAATCTGAGCAAAGAATCTTCCTGTATTTCTTTGTCCCAATCGTAAACAATCATATTTAAATTAATAATATCTTTTTATGGTGACTTGTCTTTATTGAATAATTATTTTTCAGAGAAAGTGTTTTTTGTTGGTTTACATAATATTTGATGAAAATTTGTTTTCATACTCACAAAGACAACAGGTTTCATAGCAGAACGATTGATTCTTGGTAACTATCTGTGTGGTCGTAGCCAAACTATGACCACGGAAAGGGTTGACTTTGTAGCTATGAGCACTCTGGTTGCCTCGGGCATTTTTTACTCTGTTTTACAAAGGGAATGCCTTTGTAATGTTAGGGAGTCCAGAGTCTTGGAATAGCAGAATGTAGACTCACATTTTAGTGGTGCTCACTCCTTCAGTCTCAGCCCAAGGAGGCTTTTCCCTTCAGTGTGCGGGATATGCTGGAGGTGGTTACACCTGTTTTACTGTGATGATCATGTGGCTCTTGTTCATTATTCTTTTCCAACTGTTTTTACCTGATTCTACCCAGCTGGACAACACTGAGTTAATGGGCACTGACAGAAGGTACCTGTCAAAGTTCTGCCACTTCTGACAGTATTTGTACTCTCTTGAATATGGTCATTACCTGTTGTACATTGTTTACTTGGTGTAGTGTGACTTTTGGTGTATCATAGTTGTACTATGTAGTGAATTATGCATGTGATATGCTTATGTTCAGTATCTTATGGAAACTTAATAGAAACAACTCCTTAAAGCTTTGAGTACTCTTTTCCCCACAACTCACCCCCTGTTAGCAAACTGGTCTCCACATACACAAAGATTATTAGTGCACTTATTCAGTTGATACTGGATAGTAAGGTAGATGCCAAACAATTTCTGCAGTCTGTCCATTCTAATGACTAACATCAGGATTGTCTACAAGACTCTGGTTTCTCTTTAGGATTATTTCCTTTCCAGGATTCTCCTATTTTTCATGCAAATACATTTAGATGGATATAGGCTTGCCTGCCCTCAGAAGGGAATATACCTAAGTGCATTATGAGAGTTGGTAACCTAAAAATATACTTATGACTGTCTTCTTTATAAACCCAAATAATGATAGCTAGTTTTCAGTTATCTGTTGCAAAACTTCACTGTTTTGTAATTTAATTACCTGTTAGTTGACCTGAATTAACAACCTTTTTATATTAAGATTTTGTGCTTCAAAAAGTCAGACAGCATTCAGTCTGATAATTCTTTGTTTCTAAACAGTGTTGATAGGGTTCACTTGGTTGTATTCAACTGATGACTAGGTTGGACTGGAGGATCCAAGATCACTCCACTCACATGGTGGTACCTTTGTAGTATTTCTGGAACTCAACTTCAATGATCTATAAGGGTTTCTCTATTTGTCCTTTGTGTGATATGTTGGTCTTTTTATCAGGAAATGGCTATCCCCATATGATGGTTAATTTTATGCTGACATGACTAAGATGTGGTATTTCTGTGAAGGTATTTTTAAAGATAAAATCAACTTTAAAGGAGTAGATTTTGAATAAAGACAGCCCACTTATTTATCCAATAAGTAAAATATACTAAGAGAAAAAGTCTGAGATTTCCAAGAAGGAAGAAATCCCCTCCCTCTGGATTACCTTTGGCTTGAGACTCCACCATCAATTCTTCCTTTTGTTTCCAACCTGCCGGTCTGCCTTGGTAGTTTTGGACTAGTCAGACCCTATAATTTCATGAGCCAATTCCTCAAAATTCTGTCTTTCTCTCTCTTGCTCTCACTCTCTCACTCCCTCACCCATCCATATCCTGGTGTTTCTGTTTGTAGAAATTTTGCACATCCCCAAAAGAATATTCCAAATATTACAGATGAAATATGTCACTCTCTTAAGGATTGGGACTTGGAAATGAGAAGGTCATCCCTGTACTTGGATTCTACTCAATAAATAGATATAACATGCATGTAAATTCTAAAAGAGGGTACATAATTTAATCTTTTCAATGCAAAGAATGTCTGACCGCCTTTAACACAAATAATACTTATAAAATGCATTGTCCTTTTCTATCCTTACCCTATGTAATGTGTATTATTATCCTTACAAATGAGAACCCTAATCGTCAGAGAAATTAAACAGAGAAGACAACATTTGAAATGAAATATTTGAATTCCAGGAAATCTTGTTCTAAATCACTCTGATGTATTGCCTCTTGTTGGTGAACTGGCTCTTAGAAAAAGGAAAGATTCTAATGGGAATTAGTGTATATTAGATTAGTGCTGGTGAGCCAGGAGTTCCTACCTTTAGAAAACTGCTGACAGTTTGTCTAAATAAGAAATAATGTTACTGGTCTTAAGGAATGATGGAGCTGAGGAGGAGATGGGAGAGTGCAAAAGGAAAGGAAAACAAAAGGAAGGAAAAAGAGTAAAAAAGAATGAAATACTAATATGCTCCTTGCTCAAAATTAAGAGAATAATTCTATATGGGAAAAAAGTTAATTAATTTTAAGAATCAAATATTAACAGGCTGTTAATTACCACTGCATTATTTATTATTTAAGGATTGCTGACCTACATGGTTCAGGGTGATTTCTAGCTTGGTAGATATGTGATTTGCTTTTCTCAGCCTTCATACTTTATATGCTTAGGAAAGATTTACCTATTTTATTCCAAAGGAAGTAAAATTGAATATACCCCTTCTTTTTTATTTAAAGTTGTTGCCAATCGTGTACATTTTTTAAATTACAATATGGTGGTTTACAACATTCTTTGTATTTTGAGAGTTGAGCTTCCCCTCTTTATGTATTATTGCTGTAGTGTAGCCTCCACCAGAGCATCTGTATTTACCATTGTAGTCTATCATACTCCCTCCCCATTTTGTTCTTTCCCCCACTCAGATTCCCCAGTTCTATAATCAGCTTTCAAAAGTCAATTTTTAAGTTTTGATTATACTCCTTATTTTTATCTGTTGGACAATTCCAAGGCTACAGAGTATTTTCAGAAAACTTGAGTATCTAAAGGATAAGATTCTTGCTTGTATTCTCAATGAGGCACATGACTAATACACAGTTGGTATGTGTATTTTTGCCTTTTTCGAGCCACTTCAGTGCTACAATAAGCTATCACTTAGCAATAACATAATTTATCAAGAGATAAAAAGAACTTAATACTGTTAATATATAATTTAGAGATTATATGGCTGTCAGTTTCCTGCTGGTTTCATTACTGATAAAAACACATATTTTTGGCCAACTATCAAACTCTTCCCACCATGAATCTGGGCTGAACCAGAATTTAATCAGTGGCAGAAACCTTATTGTTCTTGGTAATGACTTCTTTGGAAAAGGGCATGCAGCCTTATCATAGCCAATGAGGCTCAAGAGAAGATTGCTGGACCATTTAGGAAAAGGCTGGCTTGTTCTTAGAAGTAGCTCTCCTTCTTGAATCCTGTCACATTTATATTTATATGGCCCAATACCCCCAATTGCATGGCAATGAAGGAAGCCAGCTCAGCTGTAAGCTGCACATGAACCAGGCTGGTGCTTGGAGGATAGCAGAGGAGCAGAGCAAATGACCTGGAGTACTGTGTGTAGAGCCTATTCAGTTTCTAAAATCTTGTTGTTAGAAAAATGTGTCTCCTCATTGTAAGATCATTAAATCAGCTTTTGTGGACCTTACAACACAAAATATATATAAGTAGGAAAATTAAGTTCCATGGCTAGTACCCTTTTTTCACCTTTATTTTACTTTTTTTATTTAGCTAATATCAGTTTACAACTCAGTATATGATCAGGAGAATAGGTTTACACCTCCTCAGATGTATGTCACCATACCACATCCACCACTAAAGTACCCTTAGCCCTTTCAACCATTGGTCTCCCTATTTCCCTTTACTCCCTCCCTCCCCCTCTACCCCTCTAATAGCTACTTTGTATTCCACATATGAAGTGAAATTGTCCAGTATTTGTCTTTTCCCTTTTGACTTATTTCACTTAGCATAGTCCCCTACATGTCCATCCACGATGTCACAAATGGCAATAATTCATCTTACAGCTGAGTGTATTCTATCTTGTATGTATACACCACATTTCAATCGTTATTTTCCTGGACTTAGGTTGTTTCCATAATCTGGCTATTTTAAATAGTGCTACACTGAACCTAAATGTGCATATATTCTTTGAATATCACTTTTTGACTGTTGCACATGGCCAATGGCAGAATTAGGAGTTGGCCTGATTTACTAATGCAGTTGTCGGTGGTTCCCAAAGAGATCCCTGCCTTCTGACAGCCCTTCAACTGACAAACGTGAGGAAGGCCTTTTTGTGAGTTGGAGACTGACTTAGTGATTCTTGGCAGAGGTTGGCCTCTGTGGCTTAACACTTAAACTTATCCTACTCTGTTACTTAATAGAAATTGTGCACAGAGTGTCAGATTTCTATATGTAGAAATGAATGCTGCAGAGATAATTACTTTAGAATTGCAAGTTAAATATTTTCACCATTGCATACATTTTTTTGAAATTTCATTCTATAATTGCTGTAAAGTATTTCAAATTTCATTCCATGTGGTGAAATAAATTACTTCCAGTGTATAAAATTTATGTTTATATGTATGCACCATTTTGTGTTTAAATATGATACATATCTTAGGTATGTAGTGTTCGGTTGTAAGAAATTTTTATGTCTTCTCTCCAGTCAATCAAATCTCTAGTGTCCATTGAGCATACTGTTTTTTTACTTAGAACTGCTATATGAATGGGCCAATTTAATTCTCTTAAGAGTATAATAAGGTATTGTTTGTCCTAGTTCTAGAGATGTGGAAACTAACCAGAGGCTAACATTACCTGCCCAGTAGATAGAGTAGGTAATGACAGGCACTGTCCATGGTTAGTCCTGTGCCCCTGCTCTTGCTTGGGAGAGGAAGTATTATGGAGCATGGAGTTAATAGGGTGGAGGGAGTGTAGTAGGTGATTTCTGGGACTGAAGTCAAAGTATTGATGTGGTTTAGGGACCAGTCAGAAGACAGGAGGGACTCAAATCTTGGCGGGAGTCAATGAAAGTCCCATACTACCCATCTTACTCAGTCATATCAGACACTGTTCCCAGCTAGAGGGTAAAGTTTCCAGGTCTAGAATGAACTACATGAAAAATAAATAACAATGTTATTTTGAAGAGATTGATCGTATGGGCATACTGGCTTCTGTGGGGTCACTATCAGGCACACAAACCATGAACCAACACAGATATAATAATGAGGTGTGCCACTAACAGGCCTGACATACCTAACAGACCAGCTAATTTGTATTTTGATATCAGACCACTATAGAAACAGTGATTATCTGAACACACTCATCATTCAGGACATAAATCCTAGGATCTCCGTTAACTTCATACTGGTCACATGCCAAGGGAGATGACGGGTAATTTTCCTAAAGTTCTGATAGACCTCATTTTGACACCAGAGAATGAATATGTAAACGTCCAATGGTATATGAAAGTCAGCCCTTTTAATTTATAAACATTGCATGATTCAACTGACAGCTAAGTCAAATTTTTAGAGTTGTATACATTTCTGGAACTATTTATACTATCATTGCTCAGCTCTTTACTGTTTAATTTTGCTGTATGGAATTACTTCTGGTTGATACAATGAACAAAATAGTTGAGAGCTTAAACTGATGCTGTGAGTTATATAACATCCAAAGTGAAATACCAGTTAAGTGTAAAGAGAGAGGAGACAACCTGCTACAGCACTCTTTAACCTTTCATACACATTTATGAAATAAAATAGTAAATTATAGAGGATTCAGAAAAAAATTAATTTTTTGAGATCTATAGGAGTGAGGGTGCTACTTCTTAATACTAAGCTTAGGTGTGGGGTCTTAAAAGGTATCTACAACAAGTAGAATTTTAGGAGAGAACACTGGGTGTTGTGACCAGCATGCACTTCTCTCAAAGGTGTTGTGATGCGTTTGCATTTCTCTTGATGTCATATGCAAAAAGAAGATTTTAATGACCCTGCTCTAAGAATAGGATTCTACTCTTACCTCTAAAATCTCCAGGAGAGCTGTCAGGCATCATGCTAGCAGTTAGCAAGATGATTGATTGATCAGTCAATCAAAAACGATTTATCACTTTTAGATGAACCTGGAAGTGGACTTCACTTTCCTTGTTTTACACAGCAAGGGAACACTAATGTTGTTTGTAAATTAGTCAGGAAGATGAAAGTCTAGCAAATTTCTGTTTAAGACGGCAGCCTAGAATGAGGGGTGAGCAGACCTCTGCCAAAGGAATCTATTTCTGTGAGCTGATGAAGGTTTACAGGAGCTGTACTCCAGAGTAGGAGACACTAATTTTTCAATGAATTCAGAGTTTTAATTATTATATGGATCTGGGCATTTTAATATCAGTATTGACAGCATTCCTTCTGAATAAAATTAACAGTGAGAAACAAAATAATATTATAGTATTACATCCTTAAGTTGCATTTGTTCAACACAATGCTAGGCAATGCAGCATGAAATACTGGTTTTGAATAACCAAATAAATCAAAAGTATTTATGCTTTCAAAAAATTGTTATGTTGCTTTCTCAAAGTTCAATCATTAAATTCATTAAAATAGAATATCTAAACAACTAATAAAAATAAACTCAATGAATAAAATAAAACATCTACCACTAATACCTAAGAGAACTGATTTATTGTCCTTTTATAATTCATATTTTTCCATATCTTCACTAAGATCACACTCTCTATGCCTCTTAGATGCATTACACTTTTTCTGATGTTTAGCTCTCATTTTTGGTATTATTATAGTGTAATTATTTCTTCTTAGCCTATATTGCATCTAAAATTTCAGGCAGATCTTGAGAGAGGACCTAGTTGTTATAAATATCTTGTAGTGATAGCCTCTTTTCCATTAGTGTCTTGGGATAATCTGTCACTGTGTTGACATACTACATTTAAGTATAGTCATAACAACACTAAAACAATGTTTTATTTCTATGAACCCTCTGCATTGTCTCATTCAGTTGCTTGCCAACTCTTTATTTATTTATTATTCTTTTAATTTCCCAGAGGATATTCATGGCAGTGGTCTCTATTTCCCTAGTGATAAATCCCAATGCTTGAATAACCTCATATTTGAACATATTGTGTCTTTATTAGTAGATTTCTTATCACAAAATTTCTGATGTTTGTTCAGTTGCTATTTTCCTTAATTAAGGAAGTCAGAAAATAAACTGCTCCTGCTTTTCTTGCTGATATAATTTGCTATCATTTTGTAACTGAGTTGGAAGAGACATTTTCTCTTTTCTATGCGAAGAACCTAATGTGCACTGTCATCACTAAGTAGATTAGGATCTCAGGGTTTGCACAATGAAAGTGGATTTCATAAGTCTAGGAAAGAAAGATGACATAAATGACAGATGTCAATGTGAGCACGAGAGTGTGGGTCTTCATTGACCTAAAGAGTTTGCTGCACAAGGAAGGCACTCAGGAGCACAGTGCATGATAGAAAAACCAGGGCCCATTCAAGGGAAGGCATAGATTTACAGCTTTTAGGGAAAGGGAATGGCAGAAAAAAAGAGGGATGGAAAGTTGGTAATAATTCTGATATGCAGATTACATATTATGGAATTTAAGGAAAACTTGTAAAAAAAGTCTGATTATATAATTTTAAGATTCATTCAGTGCCATCATTTTCATGCTATCAGTGAAAGAGTTATCATTTCAAAAGGAAATAGAGCTTTTGTGGAACAGAATAGGAGATGGTAGGTGAGTTGTAATTACTCAGATTGGACAGGGAAGCCAAATTTACTCTTGCAGAGACTGGGTCATGCATTACTCGAAGTTCTTTTAGAACTCTGTAAACACAAGGAATTCAAAGAGCATGGACACAACAACTCTAACAATGTTAATTTTATTCCATCATTTAAATAATTTGTGTCTTACTGATAAAACAGATGAGACTATTAGGCCTGAGGTGGCTGTGCTACAATCTATCATTTGCAGGCTTATGAATGGATTCTTTTACAGTCTTCCCATCTTGGGGGATATGACAATACTCAAGCTTTGCATACTTTTTCTCTAAGGATATGTTTCTTACTGAGTTCAAAAGGTGATGACTTATTCATTCCTCAGGGATTTTTTTCTCTTTCATGTTATTAACAATGAAGAATATCCTTTAATTTCAATGTGTTTAATTATTTCCTCATGTTTAGAGTCCAGCTCAACATTTTTGGCAGAGTATCACACAGGTATTGCCTCTGTCTCCTGTCAGGAGGACAGGATCAGGCCTGGCTTTATATTTCCCTCAGTTTCTTGCTTGTTTATCTTCTTTCTCAATGTTTGAATATAATCTCTATAAATCTGGGACTGTGTCCATTTTATTCACTCTTTTATCCCGATATTATCCCTAGATTTTAATTCTAGATCTTAGGAAATATCTATTAAATGTTTAAATCCACAGCAGCTTATTTGTCTGCAGTGATGTAGAATAGCACACCATCCCAGCTTGCTGTCCAGCCTTGCCAGACAGCAGGCCCACCAACCCTACACCCCGCATTCCAAGATGGCTGAGAGGTCTCAGCATGGGAGACTGTCTCAGAATTTGAGATCTCCATCTAGATGAACATTATTGGTAGTGTGTACAAGTATACTTCTAAAACATTACATACTATACTTCTGTTCTAATCTTTTAGATACATTCTAAATGTATAAATTAAAAAATTGAGGGGGTAGTTATAATTAGTTATGTTTTCTTTCCATTGGCCAATTGTTTGTTTTCTCTTTTCCTAGTGGGGTGCGCAGATCACAGGTTTTACCTCTTATTGAGCAAGATGTGCTTTCTGTGTTGTGTTCACAGGGGTGTCTTCCCTAATTTTGGGTGGGCCCCTAATTATTTTAGTTGCTTCCGGATAGACAATCATAGGTTGCCTGTCTTTTCAAAACCCAGCTGTACCTCTGAGGTGAGGCCTTCCTAGGAGACTCTTAAAAGTTGTTCAAAGTTGACAACATTTAATATAAAGATGCTCGGAATCTCAATTTTTGACTTCCTGATGTTTAGCTAAGAAATTGCTTTAGTTCTTGGAAAATGGTAAATTCTCAGAGGATAGCCCTTCCAAATCAGGCCTTAATGATGCAGCTCAGAAAGTTACTCGGAATCTGAATCATCTAGCACGCCTTTGAAAATCAGTCCCATAATTATCTGAAGGACTCCTTTAATTAAATCCATGTTTCAGGATGCTTAATCCAAACTGAAACATTCCAGAAGTGTACTTACTGAAAATAATATATTGTGACTGTTTAAACCCCTAGTGCTTTAAATCAGCTACACTATAGTGGGTCCTCTAGAATCAAGGTCTTTGTTCCCATGGCAAATCTCATTTAAAGATAAGTTGCTTACATGTCATATCAGTCATGTCATCATTTCTTTACAAAATCTTTTCACATATTGTGTCTGAATAGATTCTCCCCTTTCATATGAAATGACATGAAATTTTGTCTGTCTTTGCATTTTGAATAATGTACAATTTTGGTGTGTTTTAAAGTCAGTTCTGTGATTTGCGTATAATTGCTTAATGAATAATCAAATCACCTTTGAAGATATAATAACCAAGGCTCTCAGAAAGATTAAATGTCTTTTGTGAAACATAGATTTTCTGGGAAAGTGCAGTCTTGCTTCACCTGCTGAATCACATGTCCTTCAGTATTCCCAACGTTACTTACAGTGGTTGTGTGTTCAGTGAATGTTTCATGTGATTTGTTTAGATGAAAAAGATGGGTCCTTAATATTTTTCTAATTTTAGATTTAAAAAAGACAGTGTAACATTTTGAGATTTCAAAAGGCATCAGTGATATACTGCTTATTTAAAATGAGTGTTTAACTGGGAAAGGTTCAGTCAGTATTATAAATTATATTTGGAAAATGTTACTAGACAGCTTTTAAGATATTTTAGAAATAATTCCTGCTCAATCTTAAATTTGCAACATGTTGTAATTTTCCCTGTGAGTCTGTGGGTGATTAAAGATTTTTTGGTTCATCTCATTAGGCAGAAATTGTTGATCCTATAGACAAGACATTTTAAGACAGGTATCAGAGATTCATAAGCTCTAGGTCAAAAAGAAAACATGAGTTAAGAAGCAATACAAATGCAGACACACATTCACACTTATACTCCTCATGTGGAACCAGCAGCTGTGGTTGTTGGCATCTGCTCTGGATGTGTAGCATTAAACTTCTTGGTTTTCTAAACATCTCAGGTACCATTTTATACTGTTCAATTGTATCCAACTTTCCATTATTTTTGGCAGGACAGCCTTTAGAATGTCTGCTCTACTCAGGAAGATGATCTAGTGCCAACCTCTCATGAAGAAAGAAACACAAAATCTATAATTTAAATTTTAAAAATAATAATATAATAAAACTGTCCTTAGAAACCTTCCTATTCTGAACAAAAGTCAATTTCAGAAGGCTGTAGCTTTATAAAAACATTTAAAAGTTCTTGCTATGTGATAGGGTACAAAGAGAAAGATACCTTCCCTTAGCCTGAGGTGGAAGTTACTTGAATTACTAAGTCAGTAAAACATCTCAGAAACATCTAAGGATGTACTTTTAAAATTAAAAACTGGCTTTGCTTAAAGTAAACTGAGACAGAAATGGATCTTGGGTTTATTTTCCATAGAAGCACCTGCTTTGGGCATAACCACACATAGAAGGATTTTGACCCAATAAATTGTCTAACCTATTCAAAGGATGATATTTTGGACATGGTTCACAGCAACTCTTAATGGCAGTTTTTACTGTTCTGTCTAGACTTATGTTTCCAGGTCATCACAGAGTCTTACAATACTGTTTGTCGGTTGAAATCTGAGAAGAGGTGAGGAAATTCAAATGAAAGTTTCACCCTCTTTAGTGAGGTACCTTAGAGTCCAGAACTTTCTGGGAAAATACCACATGTAAATGTTTAATGTTTAATATGAGCCAAATTGAACTGTCTTCATGGCCAAAACTACCCCTGTAGTCTGATAATATATTTTAAAATCTAGAGGGAAAATTATATGCCAAAAATATCACCTTTTATGATTGAAACAGAATGGTGACTTAGGTCATTTAATAAAAATATGTCGCAATTATCAAACCTTGTTTGTGAAATATGTATCTGGCAATACTAAAATCTTTTCATCCTGGCTTGTAAATATTAAGCCAGAGAGCAGTCTTGTAAAAGATGTGTCACTCTATGATATACTTCAAAAAATTAACAATAATTAACTGTGTCTCCTGACACATATAGTGTCCTATCGCTTGGTGACCATGAACCACCCTAGAAGGTACTCCACCATAAATGGGCTCTAAGTAATGTGTCTCCAACACAATGATACTCCCTTTGTACAACTAAGGAATTAGAAAGTTGAAACTTGAGATTTACTTTCTGTGAGTCATAATCCAAGCCTAACAGATCTGAACATGAAAAGCAAAATCTAAATGAAGAATGTTCAGTCCTTCGAGAGACATTCCATTGAAGTTGTTTCCTGGGATTTAAAACAAACACTTATTATCAATATTGTATGCACAGTTCATGTACTTTATGTTTATGTTTTGTCTACTTTAATCCTTGCACCAGTCCGGTGTTGCATGCATATGAATAAACTTAATCTAAGTGTTGTCAGGTGACTTGACCAAGAGCATCCAGTGCTGGGTGAAGACTTGAACACAAATGGAACTAACCAAAATTTGTAATCTTTGAATCATGCTGTAAGTAGCTTCAGCAGTGTTTTTATCTCTCCATTGACATGACTATTAGTGTTCAGAAGACTTTTATATTCTTCAAAATCAGGTGCTTTTTTAATGTTAAAATTGTATGTAAAATTATATGCTCATATACATATATATATGCATTTCTTCTGGAGCCATGAATCCTGATTCTGATCAGACTTAATCTGTGACTTAATAATTGTTAAGAATTGCAGTTAAACAACATTTTAGTAACTGACTCTACTACCCAAAAAAATCAGATATATCAATAAGATCTCTAATAATATGTAGATTGCATGCAAATCACACATTGACGTGTATATGTGAAAGCATGATTTGCTACTACTTCAATGTATACCAATTACTTTTTATAAATTCTTGGAATTATAGTGTTTTTCAATTTTAGATTTAGGTTGCATGGTTTTAAAAATTAAAAAGAGGCAGTTCAATGTATGCCTTTGTCTATGCAGATGTCTCTTTTAAGAAACTTGTCCCTTTCAGAAACAGTTTTCTCCCCACTTGTGTGTGTGCAAACGTTCTTTAATTTCCTTCCTTTTAAAAATAATTTACCTGCCCTTTTGGATACATAATATGTAAATGCATCTCTCTATATACATATCTCTATATATATGACATCTAAAGGAAACTACTGTGTTCCAAATTAGAAGTGATACAGAGTATGTAATTTATGTGCAAAATGTTATTTGGAAAGTATATTTTCCCATGTTGTGTATATTAGTATGCAGGGAAAACATGGCACTCCTATGCATACACAGAAAGGAAAAAAAGATAAAATCCAAGGAAAACAAGTGGTAAATTAAGTGACTCTGTGATAAATCAGATGTGTTAAAGATACTATTTCTTCTACAAAGAAAATAAGAAGTAAAATAAAATTAAATAGTACCTTAATATATGTAGAAAAAATCTAATTAATTTTCTAAGAGTAATAAAATTTTGCTTTTGTGAATTGCCAGTATAGCATTTATATCACATTTCTTCTAATCAATTTATAACTACATCATATATCCTTCTCATAGAAGTCATGATCCCTTTTCTCTTGTGTACCTTTAAATTCCACTTTTTTCTCAGTAGAGAAACATGATTTAATCTAGCCAAATGCCCCAAAACAGATGATTGTCTAAAAAAATGTGGTACATACACATGATGGAATACTACACATCAATCAAGGAGGAGAAACACATGTCATTTGCAGCAACATGGATGGAACTAGAAAGACTCATATTAGCAGAAATAAGTCAAAAAGAAAAAGAGAAATACAGGGTGGTTTCACTTATATGACGGATATAGGGAAAAACAGAGAAGAAAAATAAAACAACCAATGGGACTGAACAATGGAGCGAGAGAGGAGAGGGAAGAAGGCAGGGAGGTAAAGAGCACAAAAGATCAGGATGGTTAACAGGCATTAGTGAAGTGGGAAAGCCCCCAGGGTACACAATAATGCAGTATAAATATAAATACACACATATATGCAAATTTAAAAATTTTTTAATTAAAAAAAAACCATCACAGAGATAGTTGACATTCTCTGTGGATATCTCTTTTATCCTATTCCCCATTATACATTCCCAGAAATAATAATTAGTACACTGGATCTGATGCCAGTAGTATTTGAAACTTTTAAATCAGACATCAGTAAATAATATATTATTTTGTATGGTTATAATTTTGTAATTATGGTATTGTAATATGTATACCTATCTATGTAACTTCTTTTCTTCCCACAAAAATTGTTTTAAATTATTAAAAAAAATTAAAAGTAAATAAATAAATAATCTTATCATATAATTCTCACCGTAGTAGATTGTCAAGATGCTGACCTCTTTTTTCTTTCTTTCATGTTCATTATGAGCCTAGTTATTGCAATCATGTTAGTTGTCAGTGGTCCCTCTATTTTCAATATTCAGAACTTGTCTTAAATAGCTCAGAATCATTTGACACTATTAGGGTTATGCTTCTTAAAGTTCTTTTTGGTTTTGTTTTCATAGTACTGTTGTTTCATGACATGCCTCAACTTTGGTCTTGGCTTCATTTTCGTCTCTGTCATGGATTCTTTTGCCAACTCCTTAAATGTTGACATTCCCAGGATTTTGCCCCTAATCTTTATCTTCTCTCATTCTGTTTTCTGCTCCCCTACCTACACATGTCATTCAAATACTGGTTTCAACTACCACCTCAAACTTAAACACTTTAGACAAAAGTCTTTCCTGTTTGAACTTAGATATAAATGTTGTCAATAAAAGCAAAATATACTTGGTAGTATATAAAAGAGGACAATATATCATAATCATGTAGAGTTTATTCTAGAAATCCAATATCTGTTTTGCTTTTGAAAATCAATATAATTTTTCATATTGAGAACATTGTGGTACTTTGACCATATCAATAAATGCTGCTTGGAATCATATTTGACAAAACTTAATAGCCATTCATGTTAAAAAAAAAAAAAAACCCTCAGCAAACTAAGGAAGAAATTTTTTGCGGTGAGATCTTATGCCTGACTACAGTAATAATTTCACTGTGTATCAAATCAAATGTTATAATCTTCATATACTCACATTTTACTTAGAAAGCTAAAAAACCTTAAAATCTATATCAAGTAAATAGGGAGAATGTATATTATTTTAAGTATCAAAACTGTGATGATGAACATTTTTAAAATATATATAAATTGTTCAATTGCATTTCTCTTGTGAAATGCCTCCTTTTGTACTTTTGTTAATGATTATCTCATCCTTGTCTCCCTGATTTATGAAAGCTCTGAATTCAGACTCCTTTTTTATGTTAAGAAAAGACTGAAATTTTCTCAGCTTGAAAAACAACATATATGAAAAACTTAAAACTAATATAATATAATAATTACTAGTAAAAAACAAAATGATATAGTAAAAAATCAGGAAGGGCAAATAGGTTATTCTCCAAAACTGTATTTAATGTCGCATTTTAAATGCTAGTTAATGTAATAAAGCAGAAGGACAAAGACATACAGATTGTAAAGGATGATCACATAATTTACAGAAAGTAAAACCCTACTATATTGTTAAGTGCCAACAATAATGAAGACAAGTTTGAAAATGAAGAATAAAGTTGGAGAACTTTTACTACTTAGTATCAAAACTTATAAAACTGAAGTTTTGTTAATAGTGATTTTGCTCTTAATAGTCATATAGATCAGTAGAACTGAAGAATAAGTTCAGAAAGAGATCTGCCTATAGATGCTTATTTTATTATTTTGTAAAACACTTAATGTAATTCAGAGAAGGAAACAGTGTCTTCTCAACTAGTTATGCTGGAAATGAATGTTCATTAAAAAAACAATGGTTTTACCTCCTATCATACTCAAAACTGATTCAGAATGTATTTATACCTTAAAACATGTAGAGATGTTAAACACATTTGCAAAGTTCCCTTCAAAATGCTGAGTGTCCTTAAATAAGAGTCAGTTTTGAATATGACCAAGTTTAGCAGCTTGCTTTCAGAAGAGAATAAAGGTGATTGTGGAACATTTCTTTCTTGTCTTTTGCTTAAAAGATAGTAAAGAATCCAGGTCCCATGGATGTTTTCTGATCAGTAATCTCAGCTGAGACCATGTCAGCCACCAGACAGTGTTTTTTCATGAGCTGAGAAGTTTGCAAGTAGGTTTGTTCTCTAGATTTTTATTCAAGGTTGTATTATAGATCCTACTTAATATAACAAAGCAGGAGACAGAAATAAAGGGCATAAAGATGCCAGTGAATGAACCTTCAGATGATTTCAGCCCAGCCATCCAGCCGCTCCAGCGGACAATGAGAGGAGCAGATACATGCAACACTCAGCAGAACTGGCACAAACCGCAGATTGTGAGCCAAACAAATGTTTTAAGCCACTGAATTGTGGTGTACTTTGTTACCCAGGAATAGATACTAGAACAATATTAAAGCTAAACTAAAGCTTTAAAAAGAAGGCATAGGCTTTTGAGCAACCTCCACACTACTTTCTGTTTTAATTTATCTCTGCTAAAATTAAAAATACGTAAGTTATAAATAAGTAAATTAATAAGCAAATAAAATTTTTAAAAATGAAAGAGAAGATAAAGGATAAATACTCATGACTAGACTAGACAAAATTCTAATTAAATTATTTAATTTATATGTGAAGTAATATTTGGATGTCTCCATCTAGAATTTCCACTAGTACATCCACCATCAAATTACCCATTGTTTTCCACCAGAGTCTTGTGGTTCTGTCCCTCAGTTAAAGAGTTGTTAATGAGACACCAAAATGTAAATAATCAAGGAACAATATCAATAAATCAGTCAGTAACAAGAAGAAATTCTCTCCTAAAGTCTGTTAAGAATATGAAAGGTAAAATTTGTAATATATGTAACTGATAAAAGTACTGGTACACAGAACAAACATACAATGAATTCCTGTATCTTAGTAATATAAAAACAAACAACATATTTAAATATAACTGAAAGATTTGTATATACATTTTACAAAGGGAGATATGTAAAAGTCCAATAAACACATAAGAAGATATTCAACATCATTGATTAGTCATTAACAAGATGGCATCACCTATTCACTAGTATACATGAAATTATGAAAGTGTGCTAGTGTGTGGAGCACCTCAAATTCTTTATAGCGTTAGTGGAAATATAAAATCATGCAATCACTTGAAAACAGTTTAGGAGATTTTATACAGTTTCATAGTCCCTTTGGAATACAGTCTGGTAGTAGAAATATAGTCTTTATCTAATTAAACACTTATTAAAGAACCAGCAATTCTATTCCCAGGTATTTCCCAAGGGAAGGGAAACCATATGTCCATACAAATGCTTGTAAACTTGGTTCTCAGACTGCCAAGAAAGGTGATATATTCTTAATTCTCTGATGATACCCTTCGTTGGTATAGAATTTTTGTTAGATTGAGTGCTTCTTTCCTTTCTCAAAGGATATACTCAATGGATCTCCTGGTAACAGACTCATTCCTATACTGCTTTTGTATAGTAGTAGCTAAGACAGCCCTAGGTTCAGTGCTGTGCTGTGTGCCATGGATCAGGCATTTCATCAGTCATTGGCTTTTAATGGCTGCCTAGGCAATCTAGAGAAAACTGGAATACAGTAAAGACAGGAGTTGCATTCTGGAATTAATACTGACAAAACTGTGAAGCTTCTCTTTGGCTGTATTTATTAACTTTGCGTACTGAAGGTTTTCAAACTCTTCAGGATACCAGGAAGTCTAGATTGCTCACAAAGCCAGGGTACTTGTCAGAAATAGAATACATGTAAATAAAATTTATATATGTGAATGAGGAATTGAATCCCATGATTATGATTATGGAGACTATGCAGTTTCATTGTCTACCACTGACACAGAGACTCAGGAGACTGTGATATAATTCAGGCCAATCTGAAGTCCCGAGAAGCAGGAGAATCCATTGTATAAATTGCAGTCCAATGGCCAGAGATGATGAGATGAAGTAGCTCGGTGAGGTAGGGAAAATAGTGGCAAATTCTTCTTCTGTCTTTGCTCTCCTCAGGCTCTGAATGGATTGAATGATGCCTACTCACGTTGGGGAGGACAGTCTGCTTTTTGCTAACCTTCTACTTTACTGCTAAATTTCTGTGAACACATCCTCAGAGACACACCCAGAAATAATGTTTGATCTGTGCACCCCATGGCCAGTCCAATCGGCACATAAACATAACCATCACATCACTTTCTCTTGGGTAATTGTCTTAACCTTAAAATGATCACTCACTCACCCTTCCACAGTCCTCCTCCCATGGTAGCCTCAGCTAGCTTTTAAGGTAGAAGATGATTTGATAAGCTTTAGACTAAGAGAAAACAACAGTAAAGTTTTAAATGTGCTTACTTGGAAGATTTGCCTTTTAATCAGTCAAAGAGTCACTACTTTTTTAATGTCACCAACTTAATCTTGACATACATTTTAAAAATATTGATGATAATAAATATAGAGCTTTCCCTAACCTTTAGTAGATCACATTTGCAATTTCACTAGTTAGAAGGGTTTTCCTGGATGTGTATTAATAAGAATTTTCTTTGAATCTAGTATATGGAAAAAATGTACCAATTGAAAGCACTCTTTTAATCTCAGTATTCTCAAATATAGATAAAATATTCTCTTTATTGTCTATAGGGAATTTTTAAGCATGAGTGAAAGAGTATTTAGTTTTCTCCAGAGAGCAACTACATATTAATAAAAATGTTAATATAATCTTTCTATAAATGGTCTGGAATAAGGTTTCTATCCCTGATGACAGCCCAATCTCTAGAGCATATCCTTCTACTGTAAACCTCACTTAAAGGACTAATTTACATAGTTCATGGACCAGAATTTCTTTAGAGAATTGTGAGAACCTCTTATAAAAGCTGGGCAAAAAAATTCAAATCAGTTCCAAATGTTCATGCCTCCCTCATGTTTATCTTGAATTTTTATTCATTACTGAAAAGAATAGACTGTGTATATACAAGGAATAGTTCTTTAAGTGTCTAAATTTTAAAATATGTGTGCATTGTGACTACTGACAGTTTAGTCTAATGGCATTTTGAATTATGCTTTTTATTACATACTGTTAGTAAAAAGTGCTTAAGTTTATTTTTCATTACTATGCAGTTAGGCTTTTCATGCTGTCCATTTTAACACATGTAGCAGTAATTACAGTTTTAGGAATAGAGTTGAATTTCTCTATTAAAATGAGACTTATAAATAATTTTTGGAAAAAATAAAAGATAAAGTTGACAATTTTGCTAGAAATTTTGAAGTGAAACATTTGCATTCAATTAATAAGTTCTTTAAGTGGAATGTTTGTGGGATAGCTCCCTATACAGCCAGAACCTTCAGAAAGTGAACCAGATTTGAAGAAATCTTCTAACACGGTTTCTGTCTTGGTGACACATGAGGACCTCAGCTTTCATTTATCTAAACTGTTATTTCCCAAATAACTATTCCCAATTGCTATTGTTTTAGCATTCTACATTTTCAACAATATGCACTTGTACATATGCTATATAGAATGTACACACTTTCACTCACTTGTCAAATTTAATTGGTTACTATCTTATTAGTTTTACCTATGAAATCAGTCTTGAAATCATCTCTTCCTTTTAAGTTCCCTCTTTTTCACAGTAAAAATGTTCTGAATAAATGTCTGGTCTATAATACTCTGAATATCTGGATGATATTTCACTGTATCATAATGATCTTTCTTAAAAGGCAAGTAGGATATGGCTCATACCCAACTTGAATATTTGCAATCACATTTCAAAGATGAATCTATGATCTCTTAACTTAGATAATTATCATAATCATAACAAGAGTTAGTAAAATATATTCATTTATAAATCTGGGTTGGGGTTGGGAATTTTGCATTTTCAATTGTTTTGCAGGTGATTGTGATGTCACCCTCCATTGAAGGGTGGGAAACAGTGAGCTGCAGAATGAAGGGTGAATTACTTGGTATTGTGCCCTAAGTCTTTCATGATGGAGGCCTTGATTGCCTGCCCTCCTCTCCATTAGTAACCCTGAGAGGCGGGTGCTCCAGCCACACTGGATTGTTTTCCAGCTTCTTTCATTGTACTTTAAAGGATATTTTTTATTTCTAATTTATTTATATATAAATTTCACATCTTTGTAATCCCAAGGATTCACCCCCTCACCCTCCTACTGTTCCCTCCCTTCCCCCTTGCCTCGTTGCGAGCTTCAGTTTGGTGATTACCTGTTTTGACTTTTCCTCATGGCTTTTGTTTATTTTTTCCTATATCTCACATATTAGTGAAACAACTTGATTTCTTTTTCTTTTTGACTTGTTTCTGCTAATAGGATTTCTTCTAAGCACATCCATGTTTTAAATGTTATAAATCCATAAAATTGTCAAATTTGTCATTTTTAATTGATGAGTAATATTCCATTGTGTATATATACTACATTTTTTTCATCCAGTCATCTGTTTGGGGGCATTTAGGTTGCTTCCAAGTCCTCCCAATTATAAATAGTGCTGCAGGAAACATCCAAGCACAGGTGTCCCTTTGTACCCACATTGAGGTTTCTTTTGGGCAGACTCTCAAGAGAGCAATTGCTGGATCAAATGGTAGTTCCATTTTCATTAATCTGAGGGTCCTCCACACAGCTTTTCATAGTGATTGGACCAGTTTACATTCCCACCAGCAGTGTAAGAGTGTTCCTTTCTCTCCGCATCTTCGTCAGCACTTGTTGCCCGTTCTTTGGATGTGGGACATTCTTACTGGTGTAAGGTGGTATCTCATTGTGGTTTTGATTTGCATTTCCCTTATTGCTAGTAACATTTAGCATTTTTTCACATACCTGTTGGCCATTTCTCTTTGGAGAAGTGTATTTTTAGTTTTTCTCCCCACTTTTTGATTGGGTATCTTGTTTTGCTTTTGTTTAGTTGTGTGAGTTCCTTGTGGATCTTCGTTATTAAACCCTTATCACTCTTGTGGAGGGCAAAAATTTTTTCCCATTTGGTTGGGCTTCTTTTTGTTTTTTTCTGTTGTCTCTTTTGCTGTACAGAGCTTTTTAGTTTGATGTAGTCCCATATGTTTATGTTTTCCTTCATTTTTTTGCCATCTGTAGATGTGTCCAAAAAGGGATTTCTGAATTATAATTCATGAAGGGTTTTGCCCAAGTTTTCCTCTATGTATGTCATGGTTTCAGGTCTGACATCTAAGTCTTTTATCCATTTTGAATTGATTTTTGTACATGGTATGAGGGAGTTGTCTTGGTCTTTTTTTTTTTTTTTTTTTGCATGTCTTAGTCCAGTTTCCCCAGCACCATTTATTGAAGAGGTTATCTTTGTTCCAGTGTAAGTTTTTCACTCATTTGTCAAAGATTAGCTGACTGTATATGTGTGGTTTTATTTCTGGGGACTCAGTTCTGTTCCATTGGTCTGATTGTTTTTGTACCTGTACCAAGCTGTTTTAATTATTATGGCTTTGTAGTATACTCTGAAGCTTGGAATTATAATACCTCCATTCTGTTTTTTACTGGTCAGGCTTTTTGATATTTGAGGTCTTTTGTTATTCCATATGAATTTCAGTAATTTTTGTTCTCTCTTTAAAAAATGTCATTGGGATTTTTATTGGGATTGCATTGAATCTGTAGATTGCTTTTGGATGGATGGCCATTTTAATGATATTAATTCTTCTAATCCATGAGCAGGGAATGTCTTTCCATTTCCTTATGTCTTCTTCTATCTCTTTTAGCAGCATTCTAAAGTTTTCTTTTTATAGTTCTTTCCCATGTTTTGTTAGGTTTATTCCCAGGTATTTAATTTTTTTTTCATGTGATTGTAAATGGGATGGCTTTTCTGATTTCTTCTTCTATTTGACTTTTTGCATATAGGAAAGCTACCAACTTCTGTGTGTTGATTTTGTATCCAGCTACCTTACTGAACTGGTTCATTATTTCAAGCAATTTTTCTGTGGATTTTTTGGGATTAGGTATACAGAGAATCATGTCATTAGCACATAATGATAGCTTCAGTTCCTCTTTAACTATTTGTATCCCCTTTATGTCTTTCTCTTGCCTTATTGCCCTAGATAGAACTTCCAGTACAATGTTAAAGGATAGTGGGGAGAGTGGGCATCCTTGCCTGGTTCCATATCTTAAATGGAATGATTTTAGTTTTTCCCCACTTAGGATGATGTTTGCCATAGGTTTGTAATAGATGGCTTTTATTATGTTGAGGTAAGTTCCATTAACCCCAATTTTTCAAGGGCTTTTACCATGAATGGATGCTGGACTTTTTCAAATGCTTTCTCTGTGTCTATTGATATGATCATGTGGCTTTTGTTTTTCTCTTTGTTGATGTGGTGTACTATGTAATTGATTTCCAGATGTTGAACCATCCTTGTGCCCTTGGGATTTTAAAGGAATTTTGTGTCCTCATTACTATTGTTTTCTGTCTTTTAAATCACACATCAGTAAATAATATATTATTTTGCATGGTTATAATTTGTAATTATGGCATTGTAATACATACATACATATATATACCTATCTGTATGTAACTTGCTTTTTTCCCACAATAATTTTTTAAAAAATTTAAAAAATAACTTTATTTTTTCTTTCCCTATTTGGGTTCCTTTTATGTCTTTCTCTTGCCTTATTGCCTTAGCTAGGACTTTCAGAACTATGTTGAAAAGGAGTGGAGAGTGTGGGCATCCTTGCCTGGTTCCAGGTCTTAATTGAAATGGTTTCAGCTTTTCCCCATTGAGGATATTTGCTGTGGGTCTGTTGTATATAGCTTTTATTATGTTGAGGTATGTTCCTTTTATACCATTTTTTTCCAGGGCTTTCATCATGAAAGGATGCTGAACTTTATCAAATGCTTTTTCCGCATCTATTGATATGATCATATGGTTTTTGTTTTTCTCTGTTGATGTGGTGGATTATGTTGATTGATTTTTGGATGTTGAACCATCCCTGTGTGCCTGGGATGAATCCCACTTGGTCATGATGGATGACCCTTTTTATGCAATGTTGGATTTGGTTTGCCAGGATATTGTTTAGAATTTTTGTATCTGTGTTCATTAGGGAGATTGGTCTATAGTTCTCTTTCTTTGCACTATCTTTATTTGGTTTTGGAATTAGTGTAATGTTTGCTTCATAGAAGGCATTTAGTAGCTTTCCTTCTTTCTCAATTTTTTGAAAGAGTTTTAATAGTATCAGTGTTAGTTCCATTTTGAAAGTTTGGTAGAATTCATTTGTGAAACAATCTGGACCTGGACTCTTGTTTTTAAGGAGAGTTCTGATGACTGCCTCAATTTCACTGCTTGTGAAATTGACCCGTTTAAGTTCTCTATTTCTTCTTTGTTCAATTTTGGATGACTGTATTGTTCTAGGAATTTGTCCATCTCTTCCAGGTTGCTGTATTTGTTTGTGTATAGATGTTCGTAGTAGTCTCTAATTATCTTTTGGATTTCTGCTGGGTCTACACAGATGATATGATACTCTATGAAGAGAACCCAGAAAAATTGACAGAAAAGCTGATTGAAATAATAAACTGATTCAGGAAAGTAGCTGGATACAAAATCAACACACAAAAATCAACATCATTCATATATGCAAAGAATCAATCAGAAGAAGAAGAAATTTAAAAAATACCCCATTTACCATTGCACCAAAGAAAGCAAAACCTTGGGAATAAACCTAACAAAGACAAAAAGACCTATACAAAGAAAAAAAATAAACCATTCTTAAAAGAAATAGAAGATGATGTAAAAAATGGAAAGATATTCCTGTTCATGGATCGGAAAAATCAACAATATCAAAATGGCCATACTACCAAAGGCAATCTACAGATTCAATGCAATTCCAATAAAGATACCAATGACATATTTTAAAGAGATAGAACAAAAATTACTGAAATTCATATGGAACAACAAAAGACCTTGAATAGCAAAACCCTTTTGACAAACAGAAGAGAGAATGGAGCTATTACTAATTGAGACTTCAAACTGTACTACAAAGCCATAATACTTAAAACAGCATGGTACTGGTACAAAAACAGACAAACAAACCAATGGATCAGAATCGAATACCCAGAAATAAAACCACACATATATGGTCAACTAATCTTCAACAAAGGGGCAAAAAACATACTCTGGAACAAGGATAGCCTCTTCAGTAAATGGTGCTGGGAAAACTGGATCAAAACATGTAAAAAAATGTCCAGGACAACATCCTCACTCCCTGTACAAAATTTAACTCAAAATGGATAAATGACCTGGAAGTGAGATCTGCAACCATAAAATACATAGAAGAAAACCTGGGCAAAACCCTTCATGAATTTCACCTCAGAAATCCATTTGGGGAAACAACTATGGCCAGTAAAAAAATGAAGGAAAACAAACACCTGGGACTATATAAAACTAAAATGTTTCTGTTCAGCAAAAGAGACAATAAACACAACTAAAAGAAACCCAAACGACTGGGAGAAAATTTTTGTCCTCCAGACAAGTGACAAGGGTCTGATAACAAAGATCCACAAAGAGCTCCTACAGCTCAACAAAAACAAAGCAATAAACCCAGTCAAAGAATGGAGAGAGGAACTAAAAAGAGACTTCACCAAAGAGAAGATACAAATGGCTAATAAGCATATGAAAAAATACTCCACATCACTAATAATCAGGGAAATGCAAATTAAAACCACACTGAGATACCTTCTTACACCAGTAAGAATGGCCCATATAAATAAAATGGACAACAACAAATGTTGGCGCAGATGTGGAGAAACAGGAACTCTCTTACACTGCTGGTAGGAGTGCAAACTGGTCCAGCCACTATGGAAGACTGTGCGGAGGACCCTCAAACAATTGAAAGTGGACTTACCATTTGACCCAGCAATCCCACTACTGGGAATCTACCCAAAGGACATGAAAACATTAATTCAAAAGGATATCTTTACACACATGTTCATTGCAGCTGTGTTTACAATTGCCAAGATTTGGAAACAAACCAAATGCCCCAAAACAGATGATTGGCCAAAAAAAAAGTGGTACATATATACACGATGGAATACTATGCATCAATCAAGGAGGACAAACACATGTCATTCGCAGCAACATGGATGGAACTAGAAAGACTCATATTAGCAGAAATAAGTCAAAAAGAAAAAGAGACATACAGGATGGTCTCACTTATATGATGACTATAGGGAAAAACAAACAAATGAACAAGAAAAAATAAAACAACCAATGGGACTGAATAATGGAGAGAGGAGGATGGGGAAGATGGTGGGGGAGGAGAAGAGCACAAAAGATCAGTATGGTTAACAGGCATTAGTGAAGTGGGAAAGCCCCCGGGGCACACAATAATGCAATATAAATATAAATACACACATATATATGCAAATTAAAAAAATTTAAATAAAAAAAAAAACCATCACAGAGATAGTTGACATTCTCTGTGGATATCTCTGCTATCCTATTCCCCATTATACATTCTCAGAAATAATAATTAGTACACTGGATCTGATATTTGCCATGCAAGTGGTATATGAAACTTTTAAATCACTCATCAGTAAATAATATATTATTTACATGGTTATAAATTTGTAATTATGGTATTGTAATATGTATACCTATCTATGTAACTTGTTTTCTTCCCACAAAATTTTTTAAAAATTATTAAAAAATTAAAAAAAATAAATTAAAAAAATATATTGTTTTCTATGCCTTTCTAGAAAACTGTTGTACCCCTCAGGAGGAATAAGAATTTTAACTTGTAGATACCTCCAACGTAACATTCAATACTGTGAACATTGAGAGATTTCAAACTCCAAAATCTACAAGATTAGATATCTAGCATAAATGGCCTAAGTAACTGAAAATGTGAAAACTGACAAACAAGAGATCTTCAACCATATCTGCTCAGCAGTGTTGATCAGCCTCATTGATCCATTGATTGTTATCATGAAAGATTATTACCTTTTGGAAGTTCAGTGTTTTTCCAAGAACACACACACTTTGCATAAAAACATTCATGAGTTCTGCTTTGGCAAGTGTGTTCCTTTGGAATCACTGTTCATCCTCCTCTATCATGTTCTGTATCAGAATACTGACCTTTTATTCTCTATCCCAAAGATCCCTTGGTTTGGTTAATGGGAGGTACAAATGAGTAATTAGAGGGACAGGAATTAAGGTCAAGGTATTACATCCTGGGACCCATGCACCTATTGCCTGTGTGCCTGTATTAAAACCCACAAGTACTGCCAGTCCGGTTATCACACATTTTCCTGGTCTTCAGTGACAGCTTTCTCTGACTGTTCCGGGGTAATCTGGCCTTCTTGGTAGCTAAGAGTCAGCGTGGAGTGTGTGACCAGTGTTGTCACACTCTAAAGGGTCTTTTACTTGGTGTTTAGTGCTGTGTAGTTGCCCTTTTAACATTCTTAATAGTTTCATCTTGGAACTGGGTTTATCAATGCACTTTGGTGGGAAAATAGAGCAAGTGGTGGAGCTAAGAATCTCAAATCTAGCATGGTACTACACATTAGGACTTACCTGGATACTCTGGGCAAGTCTCAGATACCTTGTCCCTAACTCTTAGGACCCTGAACCTCACCTGGCATTCCACTCTGGACCCCAACTGTGATTGCTGCTGCAACCTTTAAGGCTTTAAGGCACTCTGGGTCACATAAGCCCTCTCTCTACCTGTGTCCTCTGACCACAATGGCTGTCAGAGCATGAACTGAGAAAGGGCTGGGCCTTGGGGATCATAGTAGTAACTGTCCCCACTGTTACGGTGCACTGGAAGCACCATAGTGACTTAGATGGGTGACTCGGCGGAGGTGAGCCATCTGTTTCTGACTCAGGAAGTGTGCCCTAACACAGCAGGGACTTGGGAACTGCTCACCTGTTATGTGTTGAAGAGGTGAACCAATGGGATGGACAGAATGACTGACTTTCCCAGCTGTGGGCATTCATAGCTTGTTGGTCTGGTAACTAACTGAAGGGAAAATCAAGCAGCAAATGGGCTGTGTGTGGTATATGCCAAATCAGAGGGCAGGCTCTTCAATTGCTATGAATCCTGTGCCTGTGGAATGTAATATCGAATAGAAAGTAAAAATCATAATTATAGTACAAAAGAAAGATTGTGGAAGAAAGAGAAGGACTGATATTTTAGTAACTGTGATGACCCTTTCCCTCTGGCTTTTGGACAAGTGTCCTCCATTTCCATTTTGCAGCAACCTTCACAAGTTATGTGAAGTTTGTGAAGTTATGTGAAGTTTGCTGGTCCTGCTGAGAGCTCTGGCCTCTGTTAGTCCTGTGGGGTTAAGAAGTATGACCTTGAAGCTATATACAGTGCCATGTTTCCATTGGTATTCTGTGTAAGTCAGTCAAAATGATTAGAAGGACTCACTCTCTGTGTAAAAAAGACTAGGGGAAAAAAATCCATCCCAGCATACAGAGACAGTAAAGGAAATCTTTTATTTCAGTCTGGACTGTCTGGGTGGAAAATAATAAAATTTTCCTTGAGATATATTGAAAAATTTCCTTGAGATATATTCATGCTGATTTGGGATTCAAGAAATGTATTCAATCGTACCAGAGTGGTAAGGCAGTTCCTAAGGGCATATGATAAATGAAACAAAATCCCCAGCTCAGATGTGGCAGGATTTCACAATCCAAAATTATAAAAAGTAGTACATAAGAGTAAGTTAAAATAGAACAGAGTAAAATAAGATAATAGCGAATAGTCAAATTAATCCATAAGAACTTCAAGTATAAAAATTATTTCATATACAATATGAGTTTTATTTGAATTGCTTAAATATACGGAAATTATATAAGAATCAAAAAATTATATAAGAATAAAATAACAAAAACTAAAAGAGGTTTGCAAAATAAGAAAGAAAATGTCCACAGATGAAAATATGCCATGATTTTAGAAAATTAAAATGTAACTCTTGGAGGGGTTGAAGACAGAATTGTTACACTAGAATTCAGAGCTATATGTGTTAACTATAAAGGAGAAAAAAGTGTGAAATGAAAACATGCTAAACAATATACAGGAAAGAGGAGTTTTATTATTTGTCCTACTTGGATTTCCAGAAAACAGAATCGAGAGGACATGGGAATGTCAATTTCAAAGATAGGATAATTGAGAATTTCCCAGAACTTACGAAACAAAGATGCATAAGAATCAGTGAATCCCAATAAAATATAAAAAGGAATATACAAGATAAACTAAAAAAAAAAAGGATAAAATATAGTAAAACTGGAGTAAAAACAGGGAAAATAAAAAAGCTTAAAAACCATCAGAGAAAAACAGACTACCTACAAATATACCACTACAGAGTTAAACCAGAATTAAAGAGACCAGGCAAGCGTGAAGAATAGCTGCAAAGCAGTTCTTCCTGTTTAGTAGAAATGATACATCATAAAAGCAGAATTACATTGTCTTACCTTATCTTAATTAAGAAGAAACAAAACCATTTTTAGACAAACAAATAAATTGCTTTTACCTATGGCTACTTAGTAAAGGAACTCCCAAAAAATGCATTTAAGGAAGGAAGGTTTTCCTAGAATGAATATCCTGAATCCAAAATTTAACAGTGAACATACAAATAAATATATTTGGGTCAGTTTTTAAAATTGATTATATAAGATAACAAAGATCCTGTCTTTCAGAAGTTCTTGAAAAATAAGACAGATGTAACATATGAACAAAATTAGACTGGGGTGATTAAAGCTGAGGTTTTAAAGTCCTAATATTGGCTTGATTATGTTTATTTTATTAAGCAAATATTATACATAAAAATAGTCACTTAATACCTAAAGAATTAATGCACAGCAAAAGTTGCCAAGTAAAATTTTAGCTGATGATGGGTGATATAGGCACTGAATCTTCTGACTAGTACACCAGCCCAGTAATTAAGCCCGATGTCGTCTGGGTTCTTCCACAATTGTGAGATGACTTAGGTTCAGGCAACAGCAATAATGATTTATTTAATAGACAAGGAAAAACAGTCACTGAGGTGGCAAGTGACCAGTTATCTTACCCCAATTGTTGTCCAGTCTTAAACTCCTAAACAAAAGGCCACACTTCCAAGATGGCATCTTTGTATTCCAAACAAAAGACCAAGATGGAATCTCAACCGCTTTCACCTCTCCCATTTCTGGAAGGCCCAGATTCCATTTTCCAGCATCTTCACCTCCCCCGTCTTTGGGATGTCCACAGATTTGTTTTCAACACATCCCTGGCATACCCCACCCACTCCCCACTGGCCAGATCCCCAGATCCCCAACCTTCAAAATGGCCCCCACTTTGGGGATGAAGTCCAAAATGGCTACCCTCCTTCTTCCTCTGCAGTCTTTATAGATCCCTTATCAGAGTCTCCACCCATAGTGATTCTTCAGTGTGCTCAAAGCATGCCTTCTTGGGGTGCTATTTCTCCTTACCTCTGCCCCTCTCAAGGGGGCACCACCTGTAACATCAGCCTCACCTTGGTAACATAACTACTCAGACTTGGTTACTAGACGTAGTTCCATAAACACTCAGTATAGTACAATGTGGTGGTTAATTTTATGTGTCAATCAGCTTGTCTGGGCTCTACCACTTAGCTATTTGGTCAAACACCAATTTAGGCGTTGCTGTGAAGGTGTATTTATACATGATTAATAACAACTGCATCAAGTAGACTTTGATAACACAGGTTACACTCTGTAATGTGGGTGTGTCTCTTTTAATCTCTTTCAATTAGTTGAAGGACTTAAGAACAAAGACTTAAATTTTTGAAGATAAAGTAATTCTCAAGACTGTAACATAGACCCCCTGCCTGAGTTTATAGCTTGTTGTTCTGGGAAATTTGTATTTGAGACTATAACATCAACACTTACTTAATTTTTACCCTGCCAGTCTGCTTTGGAAATTTTGGTCATACAGCCCCACAATCAAAATAGATAATTCCTTAAGATACATTTGTCTCTCATCAGAATGGGATGTTTAATTCACTTATCTTTCAGCATTTCAAGTATCAAGCAGCCTAAAATTAGCATGGATATAGAACCACTGAACCTTTGAACAATAGGATACTGCATCTCTTTTATTTTATTTATTTATTTTTTTTGAGACTAGGTCTCGCTATTTTACTCGTGGAAACACAGGCTCGTGTTTCCCGGGGTACCACAGACGCTGATTGGAGATTGGGGCCTCAGCTTTCCAGGTTGCTGGGATAACAGGCACTCGCCAACACAACCAGCTCTTTTTTGAGACTAGGTCTTGCTATGTCACCCTGGGTGGGTCTTGAACCCGTGGACTCAGGCGATTCCTAGTGTCGGCCTTGCTTAGTAGGCTGCTATTAAAGGCATGTGCCACTGTGCCTGGCCCCTAGATGCATGCTTCTTAAGTATATAGGGAATGTTTATAAAATTGATTGTAGTTTAGGTTCATAAGGTAAATCTTAAGTTTATGAACTGGTATCATAAAGGTCACTTTTTAACAGCAGTACAATTTTAGAAATTCATAAAATTATGTAAAATACACTGGACCAATTCAATGCATAGTTTTTAATGATTCATGAATTAAGGAATCAAAAAATAGAAAATATTTTCAACTAAATGAAGATGCAAATACTGTATCAAAATTAGAATAGTAATTAGTAGAATACTAAGCCAAAGTACTTGTAATTTGTAAATTGTAGGTATGTCATGGAAACAAAAGAAGTGGGGGATAAAAGCAAACTATATATATAAACTGAAAAAGAAGTATAGCAGAATAAATGAAAAGAAAAAAGTGAAGTCTGAAAAGACATAGAAAAAATGCTTTGGATTTATATGAAATGGACATATTTGTTGGTCAAATGTAGCTGAAAACTAGCACTACTTTTAACCTAACTACAGTGGAGACAGTTACTAAAGCCTGACACTGATCCTTGCATATACAAATAAAATGGAAAGGGAACAGCCATAGGGAGGGATGAGGTGAAATGGGAAAAATCTTTTGTTCTTTTTTTGTTTGCATTTCTTTTTTTTTCTTGCATTTTGAGTGCACTCCCTGCCCTTCCCCCACCATCACTCCATCTCATCTTTCACTGCCAGTTATTGGTCAATTTTTAGTCCATTGGATTCTTCCACTTCTTTCCTGGAGCAGTGTCCTTTTGCCCATGTGGACACGATTTCCTGTGACACAGCAGCCTGTGCTTCGTTTTCCAAGTGTCTCTTTGCTGCAGATAGCCAGTTCACGCATGTTTGTGTCCTTTCAGTGCCACCTCCTTCTTATTGGTTGTCTACTCCAACTCAACTTCTGTCATATTTTGCTCCTTTGTTTTGCAGTTCTAGTTGCTGGCATTGAGAGTGTTTCTCACAGCCATTCGTGTAAAAATTTCTTGATCAGGATAGACACTGGCAGATGGTTGGTCCAGTTTGTCATGGGGCCGCTGCCCATCTCTATGACTTTCCTCTCCCCGTGAAATGGGAGGGTGCTCTTGCATCTCTGAACCGGACATTCTGTTCCCATCTGTGGAGACTTGGGTGGTTGTATTTCTGAGGTAGCTCATCTCTCTAGTTAGTCTTACAGCCCTGTGTCCCATGACTCTGAAATGTTAGTTGTTGGGCTATACTTTTTTCCTCACCTCCATCTTCATGTGTATCTGCTGCCTGATTAATGATTTAGTTGTTTCTGGTGAGGATTGACTGAATTTGTAGAAGACCAGAGGGGGTGACCCTTCCCACTCACTAGCCTCCACCAAGCCCACCACCATCTCACAGCCCAAACACCCCTCACTCCCCCCACCCATCATCCACACATCCAGCAGGGGGCCGGGGACCTGGTGCTCAGCTTCACGGCAAAGCTGGCAGTCCCAGGCCACCTCATGTCTGGTGGCTTGAGAGGGTCCCCAGCAGTCGCCTGCCGCTCTGGGATGCAGCAAGAATCCCTTCCTATCTCACATACCCCAAACCCCGAAAGGATGGAGGCAGGGTAGAGGGCCTGGGGGCTTCATGGCAAAGCCGGACAGCCCAAGCCTTGATTTTCTTAACAGATAAGTGTGAAAATTATATGTCTTCTAGATATTATTTAAATTTCAATGAGACTTGTAATACTTATATTGTGACCCTCAATTTGCTATGTGTTTTTAGTTTCCTCCACTTTTTTCCCTTAAAACACAAGATAATATTCATTCATTCATTATCTATTCTTTCAAAAAGCAGAAACACCTATTAGCTTTTACTTCTCATACTAATTAGGGAAATAATATCTTTAAAACCATTTTCTGTAGCATAATGCCAACAAAAATAAAATGCCAATACTGATGATTTGCCCAATCACACTATAGTTATTGCCATTAGATTCTGCCAAATGATGTTTCTAAGAAGCTGAAGTTCTTAGCCTAGCAATGAACCCCCCCCCCCACCAACACCCCAAGGCATTTTACTATGAATTAAGAATAAGCAGGAGAACATGGGGGGGGTGAAAGACCCACAAATACACACTTAACTCAGGAGTCAGATTCTAATTCTGGGCCAATTGGATGGGCTTCCCTTGTCTTTCTGGTTAGCTCACCATATGTCTCCAATTTGAAGCAAAGCCACTCCCAACAGGAGCTCTACCTCAAAGAAGCCTGAGAAATGGCTCAGTGTCAGAGTCTTCAGGGAACTTAAAGTACATTTGCTCTGACAGGATCTTGAACACCTGCAGTTATTTCAAAGGAATTTTGATCCAACAATAATTCACATAATTTATCATCTGGAGATGCCAAAAATACTTTCAAAAACTGAACTGTAGCTAGTAAAAAAAAAATTGATGGTGGGTGGCAGTATTTTCACATAGGATGTTTTTAACAGGAATTATTAAATTCTTATGTCATTTTATTCTCTGTAGCCTTGTTTCCTTGAAGTTGATTGTTGATTTATTTTTGGAACTTTATTATGCTTTTACAAAAAACACATAGAAATGGGACTGCCATTCTGTTTCAGAGAGTTTGGGTCTTGAATTTTGTTTTTGTGTCAAATGTGAGTATCTGGGAGTCACCATAGTAATATTGATAATTTTTAGAAATTCCATAATTTCCTTCTTAAAAAATCAGAGAAATGAAAATATGTATGAATATCTGAAGAAGCATGTGCAATCATAAAGAATAAGGATTTGGAGGTTTTGCAATACTAGTCATAAAACAAATGCTTTCATCCAATGTGAGGACTTTGAGCATGCTGAAGCAGAAAAGATGCTGTTGTCATCTCCTTTGTGAGAACAACCAGAAGTGCACAGAAAAAAAAAAAATCTGTGGGTAGAAAAGGGGCAGTCTGGACATTGCAGATTATAGAAAACCATCTCAGAGAAATTAGAGAACTATTAGATCCATTGAGCATTCAAAATGAGTAAGAGAATTAATACTTTCATAAACAGAGGAATGTAAATTGAAGTTGACTGGAACAAATCTATAAAAAGACTCCAAGTCATCATTTTGAAAAAGGTAATTAGAAAATGTGCTTATTAAAGTAATATCATCTAAATTTATTTAATGACTTTATTAAATAAAGATACTAATTTTGAAAAACTGAAGCTACGTGCTATCTTCTGTATGAATATGCTTTAAAGCAAAAGTGAGGTGTTTGCCTAAGTCCTCTTGAAACTGCCCATTGCTGAGATTCATTTAATCTCTCCACTGGGCTGGTCCTCAGTGGAAACCACTGGACACACTTTTGTAGCTTTCAGTGTTAAAGTTGAGTTTCTTAGTGAAATACAAACCTTCTACATTCTCCAGTCTTACTATTTAATAGACATGATGCATCTTAATAGCAGAATTATCAGAAATCACTGTCCTTTCAGTCAGGTCCAGTATTTGAGTTATATTTCTGATTCTTCACTTCAAAAAACTTCATCTTTCATTATTTGTTTAAAACCATCATGATTCATGAAGAGGGCCTGTAACTATTTTTTAGGGTAGATTCACTAAGTGTGTGGTGTGTGTAAAAATAAAGTGCCCATTTTCAAATTGGACCAACTTGCCATAGAAATTATTGCCAACATCATTTTCATTTAGTTCTTCCAAACCTCAAGATTTGACTTTCCTGCCTGGAAAAAATATAATTACATCGACTATGCTTTTGGGAGATTTTGCTCTGCACCTCAAGAAACCAAGTTATACCCGTAACCTTGTAAGCATGGATGTTCTAAACAGATCTCTCTTCCAAATGTGTAGGGGAATTCAGCATTGGAGCGTTGAAGCACTATATTTAAATAAACATTTCTTTTTCTGCCCTTTCTATATTTTTTTAAAGACCAGATTGATTGACCTAGCAGAATGTAGAATTGAAGAATGTTGTGGTTTTACTTGGGAGGTGAATTCAAACGCTTTTTGCTGTTACATTCTATGGATAATTTTTATTTTACTTTCTGATGGAAAAGTAGACATCCTGATTAACACTTAGCAAAAACCCTTTCCAGCTTTTCAAACGATTACTATGGAATCAAGTGCTCTTGTTAATCTTCACTTTTCTGGCTTCAGAAAAAAATAAAAAAGATACCATGTCCATTCTGAAATGGAACAAAGTTGAAACACAGCTTTCTCTTCTGCTCCTGGGTGGTTTGACACAATTCTAAACTAAAGACTTGTGCTCTCACAGCATGACCAAGATTCCCACCCCCTCTCCTGCTGTTTCTTTATAGTGGCCCTTGATTGCAAACCTGCTATTACAGCCTTCTGGAATCCTTAACCCTTTCAAAGGAGCTTTCTTTCCTTCACTTTCTTAGTTTGTTCCATATTTCAGTGGTGCACCTCAGAGCCTGTGGATTTTTGTAGAGCTGTTGCATCACCATGATGTTTATAGGCTTCCATGGTGCCACGGTAGAGTTTCACACATTGCAATTTTCATTTTTTTTATGTATTTGCTTTTAAGTTTTTCTTCCATTTAAAGTGTGTTCCTATTGTTATTAGAGTCTTCCTTATTAGAGTTTATGAATAAAAGAATGTTGTTCCAAAACATGGGCATGGGGGCAGACTGTATTTCAGTGTAAATCTGAGCATGCTTTATGAGCTGCCTGACTTTCAAAAGACTCTGACTTCTCTGATTGTTTTCTCATCTGTAAAAAGGATGAGAACAAAAACTACTTCAAAGTTGTGGAGATTAAATTAGTATGTATAAAGTACTAAGAATTCTGCGTGGCACACACAAATTCAACAGATGCAAGCTCTTAATAACTCCTAAGATGTGGGAAAAAGTAAACTTTACAAAATTGAAATGATTTAGAGAATACTGTAAATGACTGATTTATACTATCTAGCCAAATTGGTGTATGTCATTAAAAACTTTAGATCCAAGATATTTAAGTTTCTTTAAGTAGATAATAGGAAAGAATTTTTTTTACTTTATTTAAACTATGAGTAGGTAAGACAGGCCTATCATAAAATAATTCACCATATGGAGGTTTTCTATTGGTGGTGGTGTTTTTTTGTTTATTTGTTTTAATTTTTTGTTTTTAATTTAGTTGTAAGTATGGATGGGAGTGTTCAGTCCTAGCAATGTCCAATCATACTCATAATGCGGGAAATAGCTTTGTGCTGCCCCATAGTGGCAGTTGATGTCAAGTCAATAATAAAATTTTGCCAGTGACCAGTGGGAATCCCTGAGGATACACTGAAGAGAAGCTGCCAAAGTAGACTCTAGTCTATTGGTAAAGACACAACCTGCTCCAGTTTGTTGGGGAAAGGAGAAGGAGATAAGAAAAGAAACAGGTACCCACTCAACATAAGAAAAGGAACAGAAGTGTGGGAGAGAGCCATCCTAGGGCATGTGAGAGAGAGCCATCCTAGGGCATATGTTACCGGTATCAATCACCATTTCCTATTTTTAGAACATGCCCTTAGTTCATTCCAAGCAGCTTTTCAAAGTACTTACATATGTAGATCTCTCTTTCTCAAGAACTCCTGATAGGTAGATTCTTCTTCATTTTACTGTAATTTCAGTTAGGTATTGGCAACAGCCAAGCTCCACTCTACAGGCTATTGAAACTTGAATGTCACCATTGCCATGGTTCTCAAATCCAAGGTGTTGTCAGATTTGGTCCATGGTGACCCTGGATTATCACCTTCACCTTCCTTTTCTCTCCACTCCTCTAATTTCACCAGTTCAAGCTTCAACTACATCTGAATTTTGCCACACTTATAAAATGTACTCCCATCCACACTCCCATCAAGAATCAGTGTGGCAGTGGTAGTTGGATGGTACTTGGGATTTAGAGAAACCTAGGTTTCTTACTTCACCATTTACTTTGCTATGTGATCTTTGGCAGTTGAACCTAATGTTCTTCATCTTAAAATGACAAAATAATTACCCCTTCAAAGAGTTCTTTGCTTGCATGTTTAACATAATTGTGGACACTTTATTGGTACTTACCAAAATACCAATAAACATTCTGTGGAGTATGTAAGAGCAGGGCAGTAGAAGCTTACTGCCTTGTCCACAGGTAATAAAGAAATGCATTTTAAACTGTCGGCAAGTTAGGGCAACAAGGTAAATCATTAAACAATTATTGGTAATTACTGGGAATTTATTTTTGTATGTGTATGTTTTAATGATTTTCTTGATTTCAATTCTCACTTGAGCAATAAGTAGATCTTGAAATTTTTTATAACCATGCAAAATGTTATTTATAAAATGTTATATATAAAAAAATCACACTGATGTGTGATTTAAAAGTTTCAAATACCACAGGAATGACAAACATCAAATCCAGTGTACTGATTATTATTTCTGGGAATGTATAATGGGGAATAGGATAGAAGAGATATCCACAGAGAATGTTAACTATCTTTGTGATGGCTGTTTATTTTTTAATTTAAATTTTTTAAAATGTTGCATATATATATGTGTATTTATAGTTATATTACATTATTGTGTATCCCGGGGCTTTCCCACTTTCCTAACACCTGTTAACCCTCCTATTCTTTTGTGCCCTTTGCCTCCCCCACCTTCTTCCCCCTCCTTTCTCTCGCTGCATTGTTCAGTCCCATTGGTTGTTTTTATTTTTTCTTATTTGTTTGTTTGTTTTTCCCTATATCCATCATATAAGTGAGACTATCCTGTATTTCTCTTTTTCTTTTTGGCTTATTTCTGCTAATATGAGTCCTTCTAGTTCCATCCATGTTGCTGCAAATGACATATGTTTGTCCTCCTTGATTGATGCGTAGTATTCCATCGTGTACATATACCACATTTTTTCCAGCCAATTGTCGGTTTTGGGCATTTGGTTTCTTTCCAAATCTTGGTAATTGTAAACAAAACTGCAATAAACATGTGTGTACAGGTGTCCTGTTGAATTAATGTTTTCATGTCCTCTGGGTAGATTCCCAACTTTACTGGGAATTTAGAACTCTACTGTTTTTCCTCTAAAATGCTATTATTGGTATAAATTCTAAAGAATTCTACTGTAACTTCAAATTATGGTTGCTTGAAATTAGGATGTATGTATGTTATCTTTTCATAAGTAATGTATAGACTTTAATCCAGAGAGTTTCTCAGCACACAGCATGTCCTCTGGACACATGCAGACTAGTTACTTGTGCTTGTTCTCTGAGTCTTTCATTAACAGCTTGGAAAAGCTCAAGCATACTTCAGGTATGATTTTACAAGGTCTCCTGACCTTATAAAATTTCATATTCTTCCACTTAAACAATAAATTGGAAATAGGTAATGGTTTTCAACAACTGTAAAAATTAGAAAAAAAAAAAAAGAAACACCAGAATTTGAGATCGTCCCATTCAGTCACATTCATTCCATTGTGTTAGCATGTGAAGCTTTGTGTTTAAATTTTAATAGTCTCATGCTATACCAACTGAGCTGGCCAGGCTGTGCTGAGTTTAAATTTAAAACATTATTGTGAGGGGAGGAGGGAAGAAAAAATTATTGTGAAATGGGATTTTTGTCAATCTGTTAGATATAAATTTAAATATAAGATAGTAACTACTTATAAAATACTAGTTGCTTCATACAAAACAAAGTTATCTAACCAAATTAACCATCCATGTTCTTTAATCAACTCTGAATGAAGAGAGATAGAATATCTGGTTATATTTTCTATTGAAAAGGAATATTAAAAAAAACACTCAATTTTTGTAAAGTTGTAAAATTTAAATGCTCGTATTTCCTTTCTCTCCCTCCCCTGGAGTAAAGACTCTCGGAAGGCAAGATCCATGCTATGTTTCTCTAAGTCAGGAACCAGCAAGGCTGCTTGGATAGCATGCTGACTCTTGCTTCCAGTTTCCCTTTGCTGCACATCCTAAGATAGTCTAGTTTAATGATCTTCATTTAGTCTGGGGTCCCAGAAAATTTTGAAGTTCAGTAACAATTATGTTATTACATGTCTAACTGTTCTACAAAATTGAACTTGAAGGGAGCCACCATCCTTTCAAGCATATCCTGTGAGCTAGTTATTTTTGTTCTTGGATAAACTTTTTGCAATGTGCATAGATTTTTTTTAATCCTTTCTGACCAAAGCTAAATCCTGCGTAGAAACTGCAAAAAAAAAAAAAAAAAATCCTGCCAATGTTAAATTTTACATGTGCTGCTAGAAAACAGTGGTGGTTAAGAAATTGCCCTCATGTATATTTACGTATATTTTTCCCCACTGGAGCAGTTTGATCATAGGGATCACATTCCCATATTGCTTACTTGAATTATCCCTGATCCCTTTCTCATTTTGATTTCAACTTATTATTCAAGATTTAGCAATAATGCTCTCTCTTCCTGGGAGTCATCCATTTTGCCTCATGCAGACAGAACAAATTCCTGTGTTGCATATGCTCCCAACTAGCTGTATCTACACCTGTATACTGCATTTCGCTTATTTATTTTTGATAAATTTTTAATATATACTCTTGTGTTCTGGGAAACAGTTTATTGCCAAGTACCCACCCTTCCCCATATGAGTTAGATAAGGCAGATGGATGCTCCATTGATGGCAAAGCCAGAAACAGACAAGGTCAAACAGAAAAATTCTCATTCTTGGCTGCAAAAATGATTAGCTGAAACACTTGTTCCACTGACCAATATTAACAAAATCCTTGTTTACCAAACTTGCATTAATTTTCTCCCCTTCCCCCTGCCCCTGCATTTTGACCCATCCTCAGCCTGAGCTACAGACTATCTCTCCTAAGAAGAGGCTGTAGAAATTTTCTAATCGGCTTTCCAATCATACCAACCTTACACTTCACTTCCCAACACTTGCTTCTTTTGTTGACTCCTCCCAGTAACAGGAAAATTCTTGGCTTAAATCTTGAAACAGATCTTACAGTGTTCTCCCTACTATAATAACTGTCTTCCCCATATTGCAATAATCCTTCACTTTTCTGCCTTTATTTTGAATAAAACCTTTCCTTAAAAAAATCCAGGTTTGGGGGCAACATTCCAGTCTGATGTAACAGTCAAATACAAACTCTTCTCTAATTTAGAATTTCCTGCTATCTCTGCTGGGTACTGCTTTAGATGCAGAAATCCCACTGATTTGGTTTTCCTTAATATTGTCAACTCTGCACCACTCACTGGCTATAGTTCTATGTCCTTCAGAGCTTACCAGGTGAAGACAGGGTACAAGGAATTTTAACCAGTGGAAGGAATTTTAATCAGTATCTTGAGATTTGGTATTAGTAATCTCAAGACATTTTCTTCTTTATCCATTTTTGTGGTTCTCTTGAAAAGTTCACCCCCTGGGACTATCCAGTGCCACTTTCTCTCCTCCAGTTGGCCATCTCAGCTCCTTGACCTCAGATAATATTTTATGCAGGGTCATTTTGCTTACTCATTTTCTTCTTCCCAGACATTGCTTTTGGGTGAAGTTTCTTTCTAAAGTACTCTAGCCCAGTGGCTCCTCTGTTGCCCTTTCTTAAGAAAAATGCTGCTCACACCAGTGCACCCTAGTCTCTTTCTCTCTGCCTTGCTGTTCCCAGCCATCAGGGTTGTCCTATTGCTCAGCCATGAGGTAGAGACCAGCTCACATGTCTCCCTCCGTGGTACCCTTCACACTTGTCTCTACCTCTCCTGCTTTCCCCTTCCCCATATGAGGCAGTGAGAGAACCACTTAACTCCTTAGAATTCTCTTACCTGTGGTAAAGTAAGTCTGTGACACCTGCCTTCAGACCTCTGCCAGACCAGTACAGAATAGAACCCCTCATGTACATTTATGTGTATTTTTCCCCACTGGAGCAGTTTGATCATAGGGATCACATCCCCATATTGCTTACTTGAATTATCCCTGATCCCTTTCTCATTTTGATTTCAACTTATTCAAGATTTAGCAATAATGCTCTCTCTTCCTGGGAGTCATCCATTTTGCCTCATGCAGACAGAACAAATTCCTGTGTTGCATATGCTCCCAACTAGCTGTATCTACACCTGTATACTGCATTTTGCTTATTTATTTTTGATAAATTTTTTAATTTTTATTTTGCAATTTAATTAGTGGCCGAGTGTTCCAGGACCTAGTCAATTGGGACACCACATTTAACAAAAGCACACACTTACCTCTAAGAGATCTCCTGCTCTTTCATGAGCTCACAAATGGAGTTCTCTATTTACTAAATTTTAATCTTCCATCTCTGCTCAATATATTTATTAAATAAATAAGTCCATGAATAGCTATTCAAAATCTTAACCCTAAAAATGAGAAGCATCTTAAAACTGGCCAGGTGAAAAGATACTAACGATCCCAGAAGGAAGAACATAATTTCATGAGACCTGAAAGAAATTTGTGGAACTGACTTTATGTTGAAGACTCAGATTCTCTGGCCTGTGGTTTTAGTGTAACTTCGGGTATCTGGGCTGTCACACAAAGTGCGAGAAGAGTAAGGCCTGTTTATAGATGTTTATGACAATCTTTAACATCTAAAACTGATAGGGTGTGCTCCCCCCC
>PVHY01008758.1:0-59872 GCA_004024945.1 Uropsilus gracilis | reverse complement strand
AAAAAAAAAACCACACACACTTACCATATATCGGAAGAGAACAATAGGCCAAACTACCAACAACTAAACATCAACTTAACCAAACAACAATTTGCAGAAAAATGGGAAGAGTGACTAAAGGGGGATACAGAGGGGGATATGGAGGGAGGAGGAGGGATCAATTAATGCACAATTGTGACAAATCAATAAAATGAATTTTTAAAAAATGCCAGTTCCAAGGTGTCTAACCATGTTTAGAGCATTTCTTCTTTTGCATACTATGCCATTCCTGAATGCTATGCCCTAAAACACTGCCATTTTGCACAGTCACTAATAAAAATTATATAGCAACTTCTGACCAGTGCCTTATTAACCAATGGCCCAACCATTGTACCAGGTGAAAGAGATGAAATAACACCCTCATACTTCTCCCTGCCATCGTTAATATAACCAAACTTCTCCCTCCAACTCAAAGTAACAATGCAGAACTCTTATATGAAAAGACACAGACATATTCTAGGCAAGTGTCTAAACCCTCCATTCATCCTATTAAGGGCCCTCTTACAAACTTCTTTCATTTATAGGAATATCTGTTAACCAAGGAGCAGAGAACTATACCAAACAAAATGGAATACAAGTCAGATAAATAGTACATAAGAAAGCAAAGTAAGAGGAAAGACAAAAAGAAACAGTCTAGACTTTAAGGACAAATGGGAAGTGTGCAGGTGGACACTGAACAAGTTCCTTGCAGAAAGGACAAGATTGTCCAGATCAGCTTCCACCATGAACACTTCTATCCTTGTGCATATGCTGCAGGATTTTAACACAACCATACCTTTATCGAGGTGGTGATGTGCATTTGTATATGTGTATGTACTAATTGGTTATTATGAAAATCAGTGCATGCCAAAAGTGCATGGACTTTTGTAATTGTCCAATATGAAGTTAACTAAAAACTGCATTTTGCTATCTTTCATTTTTCTGTCTTCATTCTCCAAAAAAGAAAATGTAGACTTGCTAGGGAACAAGAAAACCATCTGGATTAGAACGCCTCCCAAATTTCACATTTGGTCCTGCCATCCAAACAAGGATTTAGAAGCACATTTCCTAAACCAATAACTGGGTGTTGCCTGCCAATTTCTCCAGAACTTGGCTTTTCTTAACAAGCCATTCTACTGCCTTTATCCCCTTTGTTCTTTGTAATGAGAATAAGAGAAACTGGATGAATTATATACAATCACCAGGGATATCATGGGGGTAAAAAGTGTGTAATGAACTGAAGGAAAAAAAAATAGCTTTTCAAGTCAAAGAGTTTTCTGAGAAAAATCCACAAATAAAAACATACCATCTTGAAAGCTGACAGTTTTATAAATTGGTCCATAAAATGGTAATGTTCAAATTTTTTTACTAGCCTAGAAATTGTTTAGTTTTGACATAAATGACCCAAGTGCAAGGCCTATATTTCTATAATGAAAATGATAAATACATAAAATGTAGCCAGGACTGAATTTGACCCAAAAAGAAAAAGAAAAAAAAAAGGTTACTTTAGAGGAGATTTAAATGATATGGAACACAACCTAGCAGTGATTTCCTTGACAGAGGTTTCTCAGGAAAGTTGACTGTCAACCAGACCTCTAGACCCTTCCATCACCCAAGCCCATTTCCTAAATACTTGTCTGACCCCTGAAACAATGTTCAGACTACAGTTGACTTGAGGAGTTTGAAAAACAAGAAAACTCCCATCTGATTCTTGATCCTAAAAAAAAGGAGTTCTGAGAAAATATTTCAATGTTGTGAAGCAGATTCCCCTAAGACCGGATCTACCCATCCCCTCCCTACAGTAAAGTGAAATTCTCAGTGTTCCTCCATGGGATGGTATATTGTGAAGCCAGTATAGGTTTGGTAGATAGAGACCAGACTCAGGTTCAAATCCCAGCTCTGCCATGACTTCCCCAGTGTCATTAAGAAAATTATTAGTTAAATCCAGTTTTCTGTGTCTTTAAATTGGTTATAACAAATCTTGTCCTCCACGAAGTGCAACTTTGATGACCAGTCATATTTGAAATAAAATTTCATATATTATAAAGTATAGTCACAGATCTCAAACAAATTGCAGCAGAAAGAAAAGCACCACCTTAGAATAATGACTACTTTGATTGGGGTGAAATATAAAAATCCCTGCACAAGAAAAGGGCTAAAGAAAACAATCTTTCACTGTTTTGCCTCATGGAGGTATCTGTATTCTCTACAACTGCTAGAATTTGGGGTTTCAACTCCTATCAACAGGAGTCAACAGGAGATGGGAAAAGATGCTGAGAACAGCAACTATGGATCCCACCTCAGTAGTCACTGAGAAGCCTCAAGATCTTGTTCTGACTTTGCTGCTGACTGGCTGTACCTGGGATGCTCCCCTAACATTTCTGAGACCCTGAACCATCCTTTGTCAAACAGGAGCTTCAGAAGACATAGGTCTGAGAAGGTCCACATGGAGCTAGTGAAAAAATTTTTATGTTTCCAAGATACTAACTCAAGCACAGATGACATACAAGTAACTTGTAGTTAACTACAAGTCAGGTTACCTTCTCCTGGAGAAACTGAGCTAGCATGTCAGGGAGCTCGTGCCATATTTGAATTCACTGGTTGGGGCTTCCTGATGACCCGTATTTTCTGTATAAATGCATCAACCAGTGCCAAGGGCTGCATGCAGTCTGGACCTAGAAAGGAAGAGATTAAACTGAAGGCACAAACACCTGCCTCAAGGTCTGTGGGGAGCCCTAACCATTCTGACAGGCCATTTGTGGTAATTGTCCTGTCTTATCCAATAAACCAGCGATTCACACACTGAGAGCTTGATGCCTCCTGTCAGTTGACCATAATTCCAAACCCCTCCATAGCACATATATGTTTTATTTGCATCGCACCTGTACTGCCACAGACCAGGAGAGACCAATTAAACTATGATTAGCACATATGCCACCAGAACCTGATGAACGGCTGTTCTCTATGAAATAAAAGTGCTGTGTTAGCGAAGGCCAGATGACCACTTAGGGGTGGGAGAACAGAACATGGACATGGTGACATTGAGAATAGGAGACACACAGAAACAGATCTAAAAGAAATAGGTTTGCATTCATGGCATTTTCTATTGCTGCTGGAAGTTGAAAGACCTTAGTAGCATGTGTTTAGACCAAGGAGAACAATTCATTTTATACCCTGGCTAGTGAATCAAGTGGCAAAGGAATAGCATCATGTAGCTTAACTTAAGTACATCAATTGCTAGGCATCTGGTCATTAGCATCTGGGTTCAACATCATGGGGGCTATTGAAATACAAATCACAAATACAAGGCAAGGTCACTGCTGTGATTGATGCATCATCCCATTTGCCTCCCTTACTGTGCTACTTTGAGCAATGCCAACTGCTCTTCAAACATAAAACTATCAGTGTCCAGTGAAAATGTTCCTTCTGGACAGTCCACTGTCCTCCCAATGAAGATTTAGAGAACCCAGTTTCCTTCTATCTTGTGGATCTGGGATCTCCCACAGAGGCAGAGACATCCAGGTAACAGAATACAGACATCCAGGGTCTCTGGCCCCAGGATACTACTGCTCCTTTGTAAATGCACACCTGGATGCAAAGAGGACCATAAAATATACTTCATGAGTAGGCAATTCCCTCCCACCCAAGGTTTATCCTCTATTAGGGAGTGGGTAGTACTAAATTTGGGTGCACAGTTTCTCTCTTCTACAATTCATATGTGTCTACTTAGGAGCTATTTTTAAATCCCAATGATTTCAACATGTACTTTATAATTGATTAGAAGTGTTACATCATATCTTCCTGCTTTCTCATCATTAATTGTTACATATGTTTATTATGCTGAAATTGCTTTTCAAGATAGTGGAGGAAATTTAGCAGACCGTCAAGATGTCTTACATGAGCATATTGAGAGCAGAAATAAGATGCAAATGTTTTTCTTATGTGGAAAGTTTGGTTGGTCTTCACTCTCTTGATCTCTCTGTTTCCAAAACTTATCCAGTATGATCAGTGGCTGGTATCTAACTCTGCTCTGGGAATCTGAGTCAAGATGTGAGAACAAAAGCTGCTGTGACCTCAGAACTGAGTTGGTTCTTACTCAACCAAACTCAGGATCACAGTTCATGACTGTGTTAGCCTTGGAAAAGGAGATTAGATAATAGTCAGATGGCTGTGGTCAAAGATGATAGATGGCATATGAGAGAAAGAAAGAAATGTGTGAGGAATATCCTTCACAACATATCAGCTGACAACTTCTGCTTATTGTTTCTCTTTTTTTAATTTACTTTTATTTTTCCCTGATTGCACATATATACATACACACACCTATATGTATATATATCACATCATTGTCTATCCCAAAGCTCTCCCACCACCCCATCAGCCACCAACCATCTTGATCTCTTGTGCCCTCCCTCTCCCCCAATCTACACCCTTCCCTCCCCCCTCTCTTGCTCTAAGCCTCAATTCCATTGGAAATTTTCTAATTTTCTTGTCCATTTGTTTGTCTTCCTTGTATCCCTCATATAAGTGAGACCATCCATATTTCTCTTTTTCTCTCTGGCTTATTTCTGCTAGCATGATTCCTTCTAGTTCTAACCATGTTGCTGCAAATGACTTTAAGTTTGTCTTCTTTGATTGATGAATAATATTCCATTGTGTAGATATACCACATCTTTTTCAGCCATTCTTCAGTTTTGGGACACTTGGATTGCTTCCATATCCTGGAAATTGTGAACAGTGCTGGTTTTGCATGTTTCTTAGTCAACCAGGATGGCTGAACTTCTGAAGGGTAAAAAGATCACAGATTACAAATATCAAAACAATTTATCATTTGTAAGCAGTGCACTAAAGCAAGATGAGTTCACTTGTTATGTGATAGGAAACATTCTGACTCTTTCACACATGGAAATCACAATGTCTCTTTTATCCCTGGGTGTAGCTAAAACCCCAACCAAGATCCCTCACCTATGCCAGCAGGTGAAAGAGTGCATATCACACAAGTAGAGGAAATGAAACCATGTCACAGTCAGCACAAGAAGAGAAGGCAGATCTTGCAGTCACGTTAGCAAACTTAAAAAAAGAAAAGAATATTTAAAAGGAGTTCTGATAACATTTGCTTGAATGAGATCATAATATTTGTGCCATAAAACACAGACTCTACAAGCTGCAGCTTTGTCCAGAGGAGTAAATCATTAAGGATCTCTGAGCTTAGATTTTTAACTTCTAAAATGCATGCTGTAAACTTCTGTTGATTATAGAGAATCTGATTTGCTAGTCAGCATCCACCAAAAGCAGCAACAGAAAATGCCTCTGTAGCACAGTTCTGCTGACTTATGATCCTGACTTTGCCGACTCTCATCTGCTTCTCGGCACAGCTGTTTTCAAATGGAACAGTGCTTTATGCAAATGGTGCCAACCTGGCCTCAGAGCAAGAATGCCCAGAGTAGAGGAGTTGGGGAAATCAGTATTTTATAGTTGGAGCCAAGAGTATGGACCATCACCTGCAATTTCGGATACCTGTGATCTTACATGGCTTGCTCTTTGCTAAAATGTACTGCCTGAGGCAGATCTTAGAAAGAATTCTGGCAACCTAGTTCTACGGGTCCTCAGCAAAGGTCCACAAGCCTGCCAAGAAGATGAGCACATCAAAGGATAATGAAGAAGGTTGTGGCAGGCACAGTGCTTTATCTGTCTTTGCTCATCCTCCAGGAGAAAATTGCACCCCAGTTGATAATTCCAAGATTAGAATCCAAGTGAGTTCTTCATTTTTCTATAGCGTTCAACAGTGCATAGTTTCTATTTAAAAAAATAAATAAACATAATGAATCCACCCTGAGGAACACTTGGAAGGGAGCAGAGTTTCAGAGCCAGTAAGATATGAGACTTCAAGAAGAGCAAGACCTTTGGGAAACTACAAGAAACAGACCCTCTAAAGAGCAACACTCTTTTGGGACCTGACAAAATGATTCACTTTTTCTGCTAGATACCTGGCTGCCTACTATCTTTCTATATCTCCTAAGGCCAGGATTGGGTCCAGAAGAGACAAGTATAAATTATAGGTTTGCATTATACAAGTATAATTGTATAGTATGCATATATATGTGAATAGTGGTTATCTCTGGCTAGGGGGATTAAGCGCTAAATGTTTTTGAAGTTATCTGCATCTCCTAAAAATGTTGGTGATAAGCAAATGCTATTTTTGTACTGAGGAAAACAAATATGTTATTTAAAAAGAAACTAAACACAAATTAATAAAACAGTTTTAATAGGGTGATTCTTGATAAATTCAAGCAATTAGATTGCCAACTTCATCCCTCTCCCCTCTCAATAATGTTAATGAGAAAGTTAAAAGTCCGTTTCAAGTCATTTGATGGGTATTTTTAAAAATTTTTATTTTGTAATTTTCATACAACTTTGGTCATGTTTGCATGACTGTTATTCCCTTTAGGTATAGACCTCCCCTCTATATTATGTCCTTATCCCCCCACCCTAGTCTCCCTTTCCCCCTGCACTCCTCCAGTTACTCCCACTCCTCTCACTGCAAACCATTGGTCCATGTTTGGCCCACTGGTCTTTTTCTTCCTGGAACAAGGTCATTTATTCCTGGGTGTTCACTTGCACTCCTGGACAACAATAGACCAGGCTGCTTGAATCTCCAGGAGTAACTGAGGCAGGTAGTCAGGTCAAGCAGGTCAGGAACTTGTTGGAGGGCAAATGCATGGTGCAGCTCTTCAGGATCTTTTCTGGTGCCTGTCATGTGGTACAGCTTATGTGGTGCCGTATGAGTTCTGACATTTTGGTTTGGGACCCCAACTCCCAGTCACTGGTAGTGAAGGCATTTCCTGCTGGGGACAGAATTCCCAGATGGTTGGTTCAGCTCCTCTCCTCTCTTGCATTAGCAGTTCTGCCATGAGGCCACAGACATAACTCTGTGGCTTTCTTCCCCCCATTGATTGGTAAAGGAGGGCGCCTCACTCATGTTGCACAAAACTGTGGCCGAGAGGTTTGGTTCCCCAACCCCAGAGACGATGCAGGTAGAATCTGTGACAGGTTACCACAATCTCACATTCTTGTGACAGTGGTTCCTAATATGATGCTTGCCCTGCCCGGATGGTGTGTGTATCCAAGGCCCTTATTACTTCCATTCCTCTCCATTATATTTGCAGCTGGAGAGACTGGTTTTTTTTTTTTTTTTCATTCCGAGTGCAGGTCTGATTAAGATTGGAGTAACCAGAGGGGGTCCCCAACCCCAAGCCCACACCCTGGCAGAGATCCCTGGCCCCCAAACCCTGCCCACATGGAGACAGAGGCTGGTTTTCCCAGCCTGAGTCCCCTGAACCCAAGACCCTGAGACCCAGTGGCATAGGACTCACCCCACCTCCCCACTCCCACCCCTGCCAGCAGCCTAGGCTGTAGCAGGTATGTGCTAGAATTCTTCTCCATGGGCCTGAGCCATTCAAAAAAAAAGTGATGGGATTTTTTTTTTTTAATAAAGACAAGCAAAACCACAGCATGCTGTCACAAATTAAAACACAAATGGTCTCCCTACCCCATCTCCCACTTGGTCACTAGACTCAGTTCTTCTAGGTCTTCGCTGACATGGTAACTGTCCCCCTTGACAGTCCGATGATGTCTCCTGTACCAGATTCTCTGCCATTATGTAGATCTATGCCTCCCAGGCCTACCACAAAACTGTCCTTTCATGAGATTCCAGCAAAATGAAACATTCTTTTGGAATGTTTTAAAACAAGTTATTGAAACAGAGAAAGGACATTGCTTTCAAAGTTATAACCTGTTCCAAGAACCCTGTGGAGAGTCTTGGCTTGTTCTCGAACAGCCCTGACACAAAATTCAACTGAGAGATGCAGGACTATTTCAGGATGGCTGACTGGGCACAGAGGGTGCACCAGCTAACCTGATCATTAAGGAACTTCGAAAGATTAGGAAAAAAAAAAAAAAAAGCCTGTCATAAGATTGAGAGCACACTCCATAAGAACTGAGTAACTATAAAACCCCATGCAGATAAGAGCAAAGATCAACAGAACTGCTGAAGCATCCCCAAATAACAGAATCAAGTACAGGGACCAAGTCCTAGGGGAGACAGCAAATGATATGACTCTCCATGAAGAAACTGATTAAAAAGTTGAAAGAAGTAGTGTCATGGTCCCCACTTTCAAAGTGACTTCATTGTCTTTTGAGGAATAAATCCCAAGTATAACATTCTAAATAAAGTGAGAGACATATTCTCCCAAAGAAAGTTTAAGCAAGTTTGGAAAACTAGTGGAAACTTCTGGCATGTGTAGGTAAGCTACACATGAATCTAAAAAGAATACACAAACAAATGTTTATCTGTCCTTGTGCCATGCATAACTGTAGCATTCTGGGTCCTGTAATCATAAGTGAATTATCTCTCAAAACAACAGCTATTTTCACTTGTGCTGAAGAAATCTACCATCCAGACTTCAACTTAAAGATATAATCAGAGTCAATAAGTTAAAAAATTATTGATAAGATTTTTTTTTAAGAACTAAGTAAGTCAATTGAATACCAAAATGGACATAAATCAGAACTGAATTAGCAAGTTGAAATCCACCAACTGGATAGATATAAACATTTAAAAAGTGAGGCAAGAGTTGTGAAAGACACGTCTCAGAAAGCCAGAATCTGTCTATCATGAGTTTCAAAAGACTAAAAAACTTGAAGAGGGAATATAATGAAAGAAAGAAAAATCAATTTCCTTTGACTTAAAGAAATTTTCCACAGGACATAGTCTACTTTGGAAAAAAAACAGCTAGTGGTTTACTAATATTCATTTTCCCTTTCTTCTTTCACTAGAACCCCTGAGAATTTTAGCTGATTACAGAGGACCAAGCTAAACAATTTCTTATCCTCACTTGCCAACTGGTCATGTGACAATTATAGCCAGTAAGATGTTAGACTAAAGTGATATGTGCAATTGTGGGTCATTCTCTTAAAGAAAAGAAAAAATTCTTTTATTTTTCTTTTCCCCTAGTCATTGACTGGAATACAGAGATTATGAAAAAGACATTTTAAAATAATGAAGTAAACCCAGTCTGTTTGTTTACTTCTTATCAATGGCAGCTTTTACACTACAATGGCAGAGTAGAGCATATGAGACAGAGGCAGAATGAGCCATAAAAATAAAATTAAATGTATCCAATTACAGAAAAGGTTTGCCAAGCTCTGATTAAATTTAACATTGATAACATGGTATATTGAAGGACCCTTGAACTTAGACCTTGCTTGCCTAACCTTCCAGTTATCAAGTCCCCAACCTAATGGAAATTCAGCCAATCACTAGTGAGAAACAGAACCTCCACCCTGTGTAAGCTTCCTGATTTGAGGCAAGGGCTCCAAAAACAGCTGAAATCTGATGGCCAAGCAGATACAGTCTGGAAGACTGACCTAGAAGTGACCTAGATCTCATTAGTAGGCTAAAACACTGCTGGGTGGAGACTAAAGATGCTAATTAGACATATGAAGAAGCATGTAGCTCTCTGAGCATGCCTCAGGCCAACCCAACTCAAAACATGCTATGATGTGACTCCCATTACCACTGCTTGGTAACCAACTCCATAAAACCAGACTCCCACTTAGCTCAGAGGAGGCTCAAGACACTTGTGTAGCTTCTCTCCTACTGTGAGAAACACAAAACCATCCCTCCCTTGAGAACCTATTTTTCAGGCATTAATTGGTGAAGGCCAGGCAAAGATCCTTAACGATCTATAATAGTATGAAGTAACTAGAATAATCAGGTACTGCCACTTGGAATATAAAGTGTTACAAGTACTTATAAAATTATTTGGGAAACAGTTTTAATCACGTTAAATATACAGCTGTTTTGGTAGCGAGCAGTTCTGTCTATGAACACTCCCACGATCCATGACTGTAAATATCCACAGAGGCTAGAACAAAAAGTTAGAAAAGTGTTTATTATAACTTACAATGCATAAGAATGTGATATTCTTATAATTTGAAAAATTGCACAGCAATAAAGAGAATAAATTATTTTATAAAAAGAATAAATTATTGCTCCACCCAAAAACATGATTACAACCCTAAAACATATTGTTCAGTTACAGCAACAAGAGAATTTACTGTGTGATTTCAGTTCTGTGGAGTTCAAGAAAGGAAAAATTAATTTATTATGATAGCAGTCAGCATAGTCAATATTTTGGGGAAGGGCACAAGGAAGTCTTCTGGATTCTAGGAAGTTCTATAACTTGATCCTTGATGGCTATACACAGGTAAAGAAATTAAGGAACATTCCATTAAGCTAGTCACTTAGAGTTTATAGTATGCAGGTCAATAAAAACTAAAGAAAAAAGGCTGAGGTATACAAAAAAATCAACAGATTGTATAGTTAATACATAATAATTTTTGTTACTGAAATTTGTCAAAGTAACAGGTCATAGAGTTAAATATATTTCCTAAAAGTGTAAAACTTAAGCATGTAACAAGTTAAAATTAGACATATAAGCATTTCTAAATCTTGAATGAAAATAGACTGCACCAATATTCTACATCATCACACTTACTGAAAAGAATAAAGCACCCAAAAACATATATAATAAGAGCTCATTCATACAAAATTCAAAAATAGATTTGAGGTGCATACTTTAGGAAAGCTTTTAGGTGTTACCTGGAAAAACAAGAATGTGAGGCTTCAATAAGTCAGGCTAAAAACCTCAGGCAGAAATAGAAAGGGTTATGGCAACAAGTGAAGAAGACATTGCCAGAATACTAGTAATACTATTTCTTGATCTACATGATCATTATACCAATGTTTATTCTATTGCTTAGCTAAACAGCACGAATATTTTAGGCACTTTCTCAATGCTTCAAATACTTTAATAGTAATTCTTTTAAAAATTATCAAAGGTATACAAATTTGAATAGGTAAGATTCATTCACTATTTCACATGGGTTTTCTCTTCATACATAAGTATGAATATTATGTTTATATATATTATAGACACATATGAATTTAATATGTAAATTGCATTTCCTGTACATATATGTATGTTTGTACCAAAGAAAGAAGATGCATTCTATACAAATGTTCATGACACCATTTTTCAAAAATTCATCATATATGAAGCCAAGAAGGATTTTATCATTATTAAGATCAGCAAAGTGTGGTGCCCATTCTTTCACTCTCAGGGATGGAGATTGTGTGTGTGTGTTTACACTCTCATTACCTATTGGGTGTACATGGGAATAGCTAAGACAACTCAGATTTCACTACTATGTGCAAAACATAAGAAATCATCTCCATCCATATTTTTATGAAAGACAGTACTTTACCCAGAATGTCTGGACTTTGATTCATATACAGTAAATAAATGGGAGTCTGGGTTGTATTTTTTTAGGGAGCAGCATGAGAAGAAAGGTATTCTTAGGTATCTGGTAGCCAGAGAAACAGATTAGGGCAGAGATGCCCCCCAAAATGACCAAAATCCCCAATATAAAGTTGTCACAGGAAAGTCACCAGACAGTCAGAAAACTCATTTTCCAGAACCCCTTGTCATTAGAAGTCATGCTACTAAGGTATAACCAGCAGACTGAAAACAGAATTGATGATTCACAACTTCAAAACATAAAGATTTCCCATATTACTCCATCCATATTCTTTTTACCTTTCAACTGACTAAAATGGAGGTGGACCCAAGAGTTACTTTCAAATTGTTGAAGACAATAAAGCTTCCACAAGGCCAGGTAGCTTGGCAGCACACCATCTGCTCTGAACTTTCCATCTATCCAGTACTAGTATGTGAAAGGAAGAAACTTCTATGGTGTCAGAGCCATTTATTAAAACAAGTGATCTATACTAACAAATGGAGGGAATAGTAACAGTACCCACCTCAGTCACAGTTGTGGGAATTAGATGAAATAACAAAAAATGGAAAGTCAGCACCATGCTTCACAATCCTAAGTGTTGAGTATGTGCTAGCTTAGTAAGTACCCAGGAACTATTTACAAGGGACTGAGAGTCTTCAACATGATTAAATTTCAAGAGATGAGCTCTTAAAAATAAAGGAAAGTGATTGATGACAATCTACTCAGTCCATTTCTTTCAGCTAATCACTCCCTCTTCCAAAGAATCCTCTGGGTTTGGCTATATGAGTAGCACAGTAGGCAACTGAAGCGCATTTGAGCAATAAAGCTGTGAAACAAGCTCAATATGCTAACCATCAGGGACAATGATGGACCAGCTGGAGGCTCTGAGATGAGTCCCTAACATCAGTGATGAGAGGAGGAAATCATATGTAAATAAGTGTGTAAAGGTAGAATTACTTTTCCCTTCCTGCTGGCAGTATGCTTGCACACACACACACACACACACACACAGAATCCTGCACTGCAAAAAATATTGGTGATTTTATTGATGACTCTCTCAAATCATCACTAAAACAAAATAAGTTGTTCATTTCACAGCTGGAGTGAAACGGCGTGATGACAGTTGTCCTCACCCTTCTTTCTCTGATGATAAATGAGCCTGCCCCTCCTTACTCAGGTCCTTGACCCAAATTCACAGTTATTCCAGTGACCCAGGCCAACCTTTTAGGGGAAAAAAAGCCACAGTCACAAATGCCTAATGAAGCTTGTCTCAAGTATTACTATTGTTCCTTGTCATTCTAACTATAATTGATTTGCTAAGGTAGCTTTTTTAATACTCAGCCTAGCCAACAAAAATACCTAATAGAAATTAAACACCTCTCTTTTTCTCTCTCTCCTCTCCACCCCATCTTTCACCAGTCTTAGAATACCTCACCAATTTAAAACTTTCTATGAAACTTCATATTCTCCTTTCTTACCTTAAAAGTAAGCAAATAACTGTCTGGTCTTTAAGTTCTTTGAATCTAGAAATTATGTAAAAGAGAAATAGAAGATCTTTTTCATTGAGGCACAAACTTTAATTGATTCAAAATGACTCTATAAGAGCCCTCTTTGAAAGAGGTTTAAAAGCCATATCTGAGCCAGGCAGAAAAGAAATATCACTATTGAATAGCAATGTCTATACAGCAGGAGGTGGTGGCATGTTAGAACATATTCCATATATTTATTCTCCCCAAGAGTCAAAGTAGAATGATCTAAAGAAAATTCCAGAAAGCAATATATCTAATCTATTGTGTAAATATATAGATATTTAGACTCCTAATCCATCAAAGAAGATAATTCAACCATGCTGCAAAACATATTTGCTGAAATTGCTTGTATTTATTGGTCACTTCTTACAACCATCTACTTTCAGCTCCTTGTGTAGCAAAGCAGAGAAATGAAATTAAACAACTTACTCAGGGAAAAGAGGAAAAGAACTCTTAGAAGTAAAGGCCTGAGGTTTCTACGTTCCTTTCACAGAACCAAACTCCCTAAGAGATGCTCAAGCTTCAGATTCTCCTGGAAGCCACGTGCTTTGCTGCTGCCTGAAAGTCTTTCTTCCACAAGGCAAGGGTGCATGTTAACAGCCGGTAGTGACAAGACTCCATTATTGTCAGAACAGAACATCTCCGAAGGACTCCCAGCTACCAAAGGTTGCAGAGTTCCATTTAGCACCATCTTTGTGAGGCTGAACACCTGACACTGGATAAAAGTGGAAAAACCGGCCCTGGGGAGGAAGGGCTTTTTCCCTTTCAAGTTTCTGAACTTTTCCAGGTCTGTGGAGGTCCAAACCACAGAACCCAGGAAACTCAAAAGGAAAGCAACAAAAGAAACTACAAATCAAAAGAGTCCTCTCTGCCAAGGACTCCTGCAGGTCTGCTTTCATTACACACAGCGTTGTGTGAATGGAGTATGGTACCCAGCCCCCTCCTGCAAAGTCAACTGGTTGTGTTGAGTGTGTACAACCTGCAAAAGAGCTGTCGACTGGCTGCTGGCTAAATTCTCCAGTCTGTCTCTGACTACCTCCCTGCTTTTGTTTCCTTGTGGAACTGAGGACTGATTTTCTGCTAAAAACAAAAGGTTCTTCTGGGATCTTCATTAACTCCCAAAGGCCTCCCTTACCTCCAGGTGGACAAGTCTCCCCCGTGAGCTGTCTCCCCATTGAGATATTTCTTGGCTCACCCACCAGACAAACCTTCCTCTCCTTGCCCCTGGGTCCTATCATGCCATTAATTTCTTTAAAGCTATTTTCATTCATTAAAACTCGCTGGGTTGTATGATACATCAGCTCATAAGAAGGCACTTCTAGAGATGATGTAAAGAGGTTAATTCCCCCAAATAAGACAAGGGTAGGGTAAGACCCAGTTTCCATAGGGTCTATGACTTAAACAATGATGGAGGTGGGGAGATCACAGTCATTTCAAATAGAAAATGAGTGGGAAAGTGGGATTTATTAAGACTTAGAAAACAAATCTCAGCAGTGAATTTTTGAATGCTGACAACTCTCACAAATACCCAAAATCCAAAAAAAATGCCCTCATGCTTTCATTAATTAACTACTCTATAAGATTACTATAATAATTTTATCCTGTTCCTGCTACTTGCTAGCTCTGTGGTCATCTCTTTATATCACAGTAGTTCTGCACTGTAACTTTCTATATGAAAATGAAAAGATTAGTATTTCATCTAGCATAGTGGGTCAAAATTTATTACTGAGTTCAGGCTACAGAAAATATATAACACAACACACACAGTCTGAGTCACTGTTTGTGGAGCTGACATCTATCCTCACTCTATTAATATAGGAACAATGACAAATTACATTTTGCATGATTCACAACACAAGAAAGAATACAGAGTATATATGGGAATTGTCTAAGCCACATGTTCAACATATTCCTCAACACTTCCATGCTTCTTAGATATCAATGAGAACTGAATCCTCACCTTACAGCTTTACAATATAATTATTAAATATACAAAATGCTTCCACACCTTCCTTCTCCTTCACCCTTTACATACATCTTATACTATTTGCCACAAAATATGCCTGTGTTTCCTGGAGGAAAGTGTTCCCTGGAGGGGAGAGGTGCCGTTGAAAAGAGGAAGTGAGAGACAAAAGAGATGAGTGAAAGCAAAGCAACTTGAAGGATCTTAAAGCAATCTATTCAAAAACTGATAGCAAGTTAAACTAACATAGTAGTGGTAGACATAGGAAGTGGTCAAACTCAGACATATTTTGCCAGAAAAACTGATTAATGTGTTAATTAGTTGTGGGCAGTATGAAAAAGGAGTCAAGGGTAATGATAAACATAATATAGCCATTCTCACACAGGATTATTCTAGATGATGAAGGAACTAATGTTGGCGATTGCAACTACCATTATGTCTATAACATAACTAGAGCTCAGTAAATGTTAACTTGAGTTGGAACCTTGCTCATATTAGAGAAAGAGAGAGAAATAAGTCAAACAGCAGATCCTGTGTCTTACTAACTTGACTGATAGTGATGGCAGCAAGCATCTCTAAAATTTCCTTCACTAACTGCTACAAATCTGCTGTGAAAAAAATATAACAAAGCGGCAAGCAAGTCAAATAAGATATTTGAAAGGATGAAAGATATTACCACAAATGAATATAAGAACATGAACTTGTATTTATCTAAGATGAACGCAGTTCAAACAAAGATCACCAGGATGGTGGCTTTGGTTGCTTTGCACCTATCTGGAAAAGCTGAGTTCCCCAGCAACCAAAGTGCCTCATTTCCACAGCACAATACATCCTTTACAATTGCTCTGACAAGCCAGCTTTGAAATTTTACCTTTGTAGGGCATAATCTTTAATTTTAGAAATTCTTACTATTTCAAATCTGTACATTGAACTCAACACTAACATTTGCGTTATCTCACACACACTTAAATTTTCACAAAATGAACTCTTTTTAAACAACAAAAAATCAACATCTCAGCTTGATTCTAGTTAGGGAGATTTTGAATGCTTCTTTATAATCTGTGTTTTGCAAATTTTCTTAACGATGATGCACTGCTTTGAAACGTCAAGCAAAAGGTTAGGGAAATTTGAATGGAAATATTTCTTAATGATACCTGAGTAATAACAGTCTCAGTAAATACAAATAAAACTAAACTGAAAACTTAATGAGAATACTTGGGAATAATTAAGGATTCGAACACTCCTTATGGTATAGAGTATTGGAACACTCAGGTACAGTATGATATATACATGATCTATGTATATATTATGTATATGCATATAGATGCATGTGTGTGTGTGTATGTGTGTGTGTGTAAACTATGTATGTACTAGCATCGTCTTTGGACCCTGCCTCACTCCTCCCACTTTTTCCTTTTTTTTACTTCTTCCTCCCAAAAACATCGCATAATTTATCAATAATGTCCAATACACCAAGTGCAAGGCTTTGTAACTAGCATTTAGAACACTGAAAGTAAAGACACTTGAAGTGATTATACTCTGGTAAGACAGGGTTTACTCCAGAATGAGGATATTTCCATAGGAATATATCAGCTATTCCAATTCCTTTTACCATTTCATCCCCTTTGATAGAAACTAGACAGACACATTCATCTTCCCAGAGACCTTCTCAATGAGGGACAGTCATCATACATTTATAACCAATGATAAATAAACTGATGTCTTCTGGAAATTTTTTGGCCTCTCTGCTAGTTCCTACCTGGTCACACACATAAAGAGTGGCAGCAGCCTTCTTGGAATATAAAACAAAAATTCAAGAGAATCACAGAGACTTCAGTCTCCATATCCTTGCACCACTGAACAAACAGGAAATATCACACACCTCCAAACATTTACGCATGATAAAAAATAAGCTTTTACATATTCATGCCTATTATAAACCCAGCTTTCTAGTACAGACAAAGCAAGTCCTAACAGAGCCATAGGCACATCTTAAAGTGGCTTATTTCCATTAGCTAAGTGTCCTTTACCTAGTATTCCTAAATTAGTCACTTTCTCCTGATACCACATTTTAAGAAAATGCGAACTACCTGATGGTTCTGGAAAGCTGAAATTATTTACAAAAAGAAAGAACCATACTAGATCCAACCAACTTATCCCATATTTATAGAAAGAGGAAATTTATGAGTCAAATGAATAAAATCACAGTTCTGAGGCACTTCATGAACAATAACTAAAGGAAGAGGTTCATAGTGTCACCAGCCTTCAATTCCAGAAGCCCTGTAGACTCATCTGTGTCAACGAAGCAGCTTTGCCTCGTTAGAAGTAACTGAGTGTTCAGAACATGAGAGGCCACTAAGTCTTTCCTTGAAGTTTTTCCCCCCAGTCCATGGCCAGGAAAGTATCTGCACCCTCCAAATAAGACGCGTGCAGGAGCGATGGAAGCCATGAAAAGGTAATGGGTAAAAGACAATCTCATGAAGATTACATTCCATAAAATGGAATTGGCAACATCTGCTCAATCTACTGTAGATAAACAGTGAACTATTTTCCATCTCATTAACTGAGAGGATGAGATATTAAATAAACCCCAGGGGCCTCATGCTTTGTTATCACATTTAAGGCTTGGCCCAGACTTGCTGCATTAGCTAATCCTTATAATAGTTTACAGTCTAAAATTCTATACCTACCTCTCTCTCTCTCTCTTTCTCTCTCTCTATCTATCTTCTCCTCTCTCTCTCTCTTTCTCTCTGTCTCTCTCTCTCTCATACACACACACTCCCAAATGGCTTAAAACCAAAAGTTCCTGCTTAATCTGACCATTTCTCTAATTACTAGTCACTTAGTTTAAATTATTAACCATGTCTTCAACTGTGATATATGATACCTGTAGGTCTCCAAACAGGATTCTAATAGAATTATCTAATTCTATTAAACTGCAAACAACTGCCCATTAAATATTTATTAGCCAGCTTGCATTCATTGAAGATAGATTGGTATGTCAGCAAACCTCTGAGTTCCCTCTTCCCAGAGTTCTGTCACAGAAGGTTCAGCCAAACCAGCTCATCAGAATTGTACCTATTGATCAACTGCCAATTACCTGTTTAATCAAAATCAATGGAAATAAAAAGAGTTTAGAAGAACATACACAGTATGGTATGGATTTCTTTAATACATGGCTAAATAAGTAAATTGGTTAAAATCTAGCTAACTTGATTGTAAACACTTAAGGTTTATTTTACCATGGGAAAACTATTGTTAGTTAAATAATTATATTTTCTTTTTCAGACTGGCAAATTGTATTCTTAATAAAGGAGTATAAGAACTGTCAGTTTTAGTCACTCAAGAGAAGTGATTTTGAATATCATCCTTTTAGGCTAAAGTACCTTCTTTAAAGCCACATGAAAAGTAACCTTTGCAGACAGTGCTCCTTCAGAAAGTAAGCATGAGGGCAGTTTTTAAACAATTAGATTATGCAAGATGGCAAGTGCTCATTCACTAAAAATGCAAGAACCATCTGGATTCTCCCAGAGGATCGAGGGAAAATGAACAAGGAAAGTCTGTCTTCTAGAAAAACCACTTTAACATAATTGTTCAAAACCCAAATTGTAAATTAATTCTTAATAGTAAAAGTCCACAATAAAGAATAAAAATCCAGGAGGACAAAGTCATCTAACTTGTCCCACTAAACTGTCAATAGTTGGAGAAAGACAGACCAAAGGAAAAGAGAAAGTGCTGTAGCAAATAATCGGTAGTGCTATATACTTTTGTTTTCTGGTTGTTGCATTTAAGATTCAACTCCAGATGACTGTCTCGTAGGTGGGTTTGGAGTAAAATACTCCTATCCAGAGGCAAAATCATTAAGATAGCTATGAAAATCAGTCCTAGGAATCCTCAGTCATTAAAAAGAAAGCAAAAGGAAAATAAATACAGTTTCATAGTCATAACACTGGAATAAAGTAAGTATAATACAAGTGGTAAGATTGTAGCAACATGGAAAATGGATGAATTTCATAAACCTCATGTTCAATGAAAGTATCAGACTTTTTTTAAGAACAGATCCTGTATGATTAAATTTATTTAAAAATCCAAATGCAGGCAACATTAAGCTGCATTTGAAGTAGAATAGTAGCTATGTTTCAGAGTGAGGTAAAAGGCAATGACTGGAGTAGGGAGCACTGAAAGATTTTGAAGTGCTTGCTTTAGGCAACAGTTATTCAAATCTATTCCCTTTGGGAATTTTTTTGTCCTTTTCTGAATCTATGATATTCTTCAATAAAGTTGCTTTCCCAACAGTACGGAGGTATCTTGAAAGATTTAAAATGTACAGATCTGCCATACAATCCAGCAATTCCACTCTAGGTATTTACCCAAAGAATACAAAAACACTAACTTGAAAAGAAATTTGCACTCCTATGTCTAATGAAGCACTATTTACAATGGACAAAACACAGAAAAAACTTAAGTGCCCAAAAACAAAAGAGTAAATCAAGGCAATGTGGCTTATATATACAATGGCATACTACTCAGTAATCAGAAAAGTAATCAGAATGAGTAATCAGAAAACTCATTCCATTTTCTGCAACAACAATGGAACTGGAAGGGATTATGATACGTGAAATAAACCAAAAGAAGAAATACTGGATGATGTTACATGTGGAATATAGGGAAACCAAACAAAGGGTTAGACAAATACAAACTTTTAGACCAACCCATGAATTGAGGCCTCCAGGTGGGAAGAAAAAGGAAAGTGACAAGAACAGAATGGAAGAAAGCACAATGAACATGGAGGAGGATGATGGGTGCTTTAGTTATGAGTGGGCTACAGAGATGACACTTGTAGGGGGGCAGCCTATACTTTCAAAATACTGATGTAACCTGATGGTACTTCAATTTAAAAAAAATAAGTTTGTCATCCAAAAAATAAGACAACAGAGAAATACATTTGTGTGACCATAGGCAAGGCAACTTGAAGCTTCCATTGAACAATATGGTCTTTAGATTTCTATTGCAACAATACTCAGAATCTACAAAAGATCACTGTCTCACAAGAACTAAGTGGATCAATAAATCTATACTGACATCAAGTCCATTGTAGCAGTCAAATACCTTTTTCCACCCCACACCTGCTCTTTACCCTTTATTTAAATTAATAAAAACAATATTTTGGGCAGCAAGCATACAAAGACAATTCTCTAGGTAAGATAGATTAGATGATGAAGATACATAGATAGATAGATAGATAGATAGATAGATAGATAGATAGATAGATAGATAGATAGATAGATAGATAGATAGATAGATAGATAGATAGATAGATAGATAGATAGATAGATAGATAGATAGATAGATAGATAGATAGATAGATAGATAGATAGATAGATAGATAGATAGATAGATTATAAAACCAGACTGAAAGGAAAGATGGGGGAAAAGTGAAGATTGTTCAAGTCAAATTAATTTGCAGTCATCTTTTTCCAATTTTCTTTCTCACCTCAAAAACTTGTTCCTCAAGTTTCTTTCAGTTCCTCCTTCACAAGGAAATATTTAACTTCAGCCTATTTTATCTGGAAAGAATTCAACATTCTAATGACTATATAAGGAACATATGTATTTTTCAATTGACATCAAGGTACCTCCTCTTCCCAATCACTTAAGTATCTGATGGTCCACCACTCAAGCACCCTCTTGGATTGATCATCTCTCCATCTATCAGATAACTAACCTTTGAAGATGTGAGACATAGGACACAAGCTCTTGTCCACATGGAAGAGGATGGTGGAGATCAGGGAAGGGATACTGACATTTGGTACTAAGATGGCATTTCCTGACCAGCACAGAACCAGAAAATAAGAGGGTTCCATAAAGGAACAGAAGTCAGATGTTCTCTCACTGCTCATTCGCTCATTGAAAATGACATATTCTTCTTATGTTTCTACAAAAAAAAAAATTCTTGTGAATTGCACCATGCATTAAGAAAAGAAAAATCCACCAATGGCTTCCCTTCCCTAAACAGGTCACAGTTCACTTTTAAAACTCGTGGCTATATAAAGAACACTAAGGAAGAACTGCTCACAATTTCCCTTCTACCACAGTAGAAACCAGAGAACAGGTCTCTCTAGTCATTGCACTTTTCAAGGGCCGATTAGAGATTCATTGAGAGATGAGCAAAAGCCATCAGGTCATGACCAAAGTAGTGGACAGATGAGACCTAAATCTGAAATATTACAACTTTTAAATTCCCTAGTCTTTTAAAAGGACAAAATAATGCACAAACCAAGAAATGTTCTGTAATATTCCAAAATCATGTTATCAGAAAAAGATAATATGTCATTTTTCCTGAGCTCTGATATAGAGGTGAAAGGTCTGGAGAATATACAACTGGCAAGTTATCTTCTGCTGTCCTTTACAAATTTTAAAAAAGAGAACAAAATTAGTTTAGTTGATTTTCCTTAACAAGGTACAAACATCCCTAGGGCATGCACCTTCACCTGGCCAAAAAAAAAAAAAAAAAACCAAATTATAGACTCCTCTAAGGGTCTGGATTTCATATACTCCCAGTTGGTCTAGGATTCTGTTCTCTCGTTCAGAGGCAAGGAGATCTTTTGAATGTGTGCATTTAGGTATCAATCTGTTTCTCCCATCTGTAAAAATAGCAGCTATTGTGCAAAATACTATTGCATGAAAGATAGCACTGACCTAAGCCCAGTATTGAAAGATCATTTCCCACTCCTAGAAAGTGGATTCAAGTTGAAAAGAGCAAGAACATAACTGAGATATAAGAAGAAAACTAGCACCGTGACTACAGCAGACTCATTCCATAGAAAATTCTGAGCTGCACAGATATAGAGACTTCTAGGCTACTGCCCCATATTTATTTTCCTATAGTAAAGGAAATTTGATGTGCATACATGGCTGCCAGGTAAGAACTACTACATTATTCAACCTTCCTTAAAGCCAGATGTGGCATATCACCAGGAGAAAGTCAATGGGAAATAGGAGCAGAAGTTTAGTTATACAAATTTCTGATCACACCTTGAAAATTTAGGTATGTACAATTCTATTATTTTCTTTCTTCCCACTTACAGGAATTTAGACACAGTGTTGGAAGCTAAAGTGCCAGCATTAACCAGTGGTAAGAATGGAAGAACAGCAGCACAGATGGTGCTGGGTCACCACCTCATGGAACCACCAGCCTGACATGGCTTATACTCAACAGCCAAACTGTTGATATTAACCTTAAAGTTTGCAACCACTAGTTGCTATTGATCATCCTTTTGCCATCCTCTTTCCCATTTAGAGTAATAATTATCTCTGATCCAGGTGTTGCCCGTGGTCCCCACTCTAGTAAAATTCTGATTTCTTTAGCCTCCTGACCACCAAGGATGGTGGTTACCATATACAGATAATGTGAAAATTCACTCTAGTTTGAATCAAGAGTGCCATATACATAAAGGTGAGCCCATAATGAAAACATCCACTGAGTCTGCTCATCAGCGGCTATCACCCCTGAGGACAGCCCAGTTGCCTTTTTTCCATCCAGGAAATGTAAGAGGAAATCCAGTTAGATATTCCATCCAGGAAATTTGACAGATTAGGGTCACTTAAATATTTTGCACCTGGCAAGACCCAGTAACTAAAAAAAATAAACCCATGTGAAATGGAAATTAGAGAACTGAACCTAAAATAAATTTAACAGACTGTCTCCTCTTTATGTGCTCCTTTTACTCAGCTGGTTTCATGAGTCTTTGCTTTGCAGAGATGTGACTCATGAGCCTGCTTGCCAGAGACAGATGCTTGTGGGTTTTGTTTTGTTTTTTGTTGTTTTCTTTTTTTAATTCTATCAGACAAGGATCTGCAAAAAAAGAAAAAATTGGATGAGGAGAAAGGCCAGAGATAAATATGATTGGAATCAAAACAGATTTGGGAGAGAGGGGCAGTTTTGTGGACTTTTATAGATTCATGGTTGATAAACTTTTTCAAAAACATAAAAATAAAGGGGAATCGGAATTTTACAAATAAGGGAGTTTAGAGATCATGTAGTTCAACTGTTTTCTTAAATAAACACTTAGCATAGTGATCAAATATATTTTGTTGTTGCTGAACACATGACAATCTGACTAGAATTATGAGAAATAAATAGCTTGTTCATGGTAACACAAGGAAGATTCAGGTGATCCAGGATGTCTTAACTGCAAATGTAATGCATTTACATGTCTTCTCTCATCATGTGGTTTAATGTCTTTAGTTGTCTAAATGAGCTCCAATCCATGGCCACACCTTCCCTTTCCTGGTGTCTGTATCAGTTAGGATGACTTTAGTTGTGGGTAACAGAAAATCTAGCAAAATGTGTCTGAAATCAGATTATTTCTAGTTCACGTGTATCTGGAGGCATACTATATCAGGTTAGTTTTGATAGCTCAAATGCTGCATCAAGGTCCTAAGAACTTTGCATCTGTCCACTTGCCCATGTTAAGATGCTAGCTTCCTCTGTGTGCATTGCAAAATGGCTATAGGATCTCTTTTTATCATCCATGAAAGTATCCAAGTAAGAAAGAAGGGACAAGAACATAAATGATTCCTTCTCTCATACATTATTAATAAAAAGCAAATCATTTGTAAAGTTTTTAATGCATTCATTTCTCCTTATGTCTAATTTGCTAGAAATTCTCACCCATGACCAGCCAGATATGACAACTGGCATATTAGACCAATCATGACTCAGTTACAGCAGGTGGCATATTTTAATGCAAATAAATGTCTTAGCATGGAAGAAGGGTAAGGGACTGTTGGAAAGTTATACAATATTCTGCCATATACACAGATGACCTTGGAAGTTCCACTCAAGGCAAATCCCACTGGAATCTTATCCCAACAATGACATGTATCTAGGAGTATGAATTCAACCCAATGAACATTTCTCAATCATTTTCTATGTACCTGTCTCCACATCATCCTTGCAAACAAAACAACAAATAAGACTGATGTGTTTCTCCTATGGAAAGCTGTGGGGAGGACTCTGAAACTACTGAAAATGAAACTACCATTCAATCCAGCAATCTCACTTCTGGGAATCTACCAAAAGGATACAAAAACACTAACTCAAAAGGACACCTGTACTCAGATGTTTATTGGAGCACCATTTACAATAGCCAGGATATGAAAACAACCATATGCCCCAAAACAGATGAATGGGTCAGATAACAGTGGTATATGTACAAAATGGAATATTATTCAGCAGTCAAAATGACAAATTTGATGCATTTGTGTAACTAGGTAGCCCTATAAAGAATCATGTTAATGGACATAAGCCTGAAAGAAAAAGAGAAATATTGGATGATCTCACCTGTATGTGGGATATAGGGAAAACAAACAAAAGGACAAGGAAAATTTAAAACTGTTAGCAGAACTGAAGCATAGAGCAAGAGAGGAGGAGGGAGAAATTAGGTGAGGAATGGGCACAAGAGATTAAGATAATGCTTCATGGGTGACAAGGTGATGAGAGAACCCTGAGGTATACAACAATGTAAACTATATATGTGTGCAATCAACTTAAAAAACATGAAATTTTTTTTAAAGACTGATGTGTTTCTCATCCTCAGGGAGCTAATATACAGTGGCAGATAAGGACCGCTGACTGGGATATTATATGTATGTTCCTATGGGATGGTCCCTGTGCCTGTGGGATAATAATGTGGACTATGGTCAAGTGATTGTCTTTTGTAGATGGTTACATATGGCTGGTCAGAGATTGATTCCAAGACCGGTGTCACCAACAGAATAGTTTGAAACTAGCTTGAAGATGCTATGGGACAAGTAGAGTGTGTTCCAGACAGAAGGCTCAACACAGGCAAGCACAAGAGACAAGTGAGAATATGATGTCTGAAGGTTGGAAAAAATGCAGCATGACTAAATCACTGAACATAAGGCAGAGAGATCAACTGAGACTCAAGAGGTAACAACTGGTATGCAAAGTAGTCCTATTTCAAGTTGTTGCCTGTTTGACATAAAGGGTTTGCAGTGACAGTTGTGGGTGGAGTCACAGATGTGAAAACAATGAAGAGGAAGGAGTCACAGTCATGGCAGTGACCTCCTCCAAGGAAATGATCACGACATAGCTTGGTGACTTACAATTCCCACTGCCCCGATTCTCCATCTATTGAGGTTATGACCGACCAGCCTGAAAATGATGTACCAGTTGAGAAGTGTCAAAAGCTCCCCAGCAGAAGGGCTAGTGTGGTAATGAGTGTGCTTCAACAGCCCAAGGTCAGATATTTAACAATATCCTAGAGTTCAAATATGATACACTAAGTGCTGTTTTAGCTCCTTTACTTGAAAAGCTCACAGCTGCTAATATTTACAGAAATAGGAAGCAATTACAGTTTGCTGCCACAGGAGGAACTTAAATAATTTAAGACTCATAATGCCTCTGATTCTTTTCAAGCCATCTTTTCTCCAGAACCAGCTGCTTCTAGCTCTCCGAGAGCCCCCTCTTCAGAAGACAGAGTCGACCTGATGCAGGGTACTGCTTTTGCTTGCCCAAAAAACTCAAGCACACAGCTTTTTGGCATCTGCTACATTTTTCCCACACTTGTACTTCATCTCTGGAAAGGGCCCCTTTTCTTGCCAGAGATGAAGCTCCGCAGCCATCTGCCTGGGCTAATCTGGGCAAACTGGCATGAACAGAGAGAACCAGAATGTGATTTCACAAATTAAACTAATTTATTTCAGTAGCCATTTTCATGACATGGATGTGGTAGGACAAGAATAAAGAAGAAGAAAGGGGAATGGGAGAGAGATTGAATATATTGAATGTGGTAGAAAAGAAAGTAAAATTTTAGGTGCCCAATCAAAATTTCCATGTGAGTCAACACGAGTTGCTTCTTAGGAATTGTGGATTCAACTCTCTCCAACAGGACTCAACAGGCTGATGCCAGGGGTAAGAAAATGTGGATAATTATAAAGGTATTGATTGAAGGTTAGGTTGATATGTTTCTAATTTCAAGGAATTCTGCAAGAATGACAAAATGCTGAGTTATGTGCTTGCATAATAGATTTAAAATGTCACTAACGGATAACATTTCCCCATCTGGGAGAGACACTTTTTATATGAAAGGTGTTCTCGGATCTGTGGCTTCCACAATCTCACATTTATCATCATAGCTTTTCCTAGGAAGACCTCACATCAGAAGGGAGAAACATGTTTTCTGGAATTCAACATATTAACTTTTAAATTCCATCCTCATCCCCATCTCCACATTGCCCCCTATTCAGGGTAGTCAATCATGTTCCTGAGCCTCAGTTTCTGCAAAACAGTTGTGGTCTTAAAACACATCTTAATGAGAATTAAATCATTCTAAATGCAATAACTTGGACCAAAATGACTAATAGTGTCTGGATTGTAGAGAGCATCCAGCTCTTTCCCTTTCTCCTTGGGTCTTACCAAGGTCAAATATGTACATTTCCAATACCTGTTGCATTTCAGAGAAATATTAAACAGTTGCTTCTGTTTCATCTTTAAAAAAATAGAGGGATTTTTAAATCAAACTTTATCAATTTGTCACTCGCTTACAGAACTATAAATGTCTGGGTGTACTCTTATATCACAACACACACATATAGCTGTCACTATTCCTCCTCCAAGGCTCCAGTGCCATGACCCTGTCATGCTACATTTCCTACTACCTTCTCCCACCCTCTGGTAACCACCAAACTTTCCAGAGTCTAGAGGTTCTTTGTTATGATTTGCCAATTTGTCTTTGTTGGTTATTTGTCCCCCACGAATGGGTAAAACCATTCGGCAGTCTTCCATTTTTCTGACTTAATCACCTCAGGGTCCAATCATTTTATCCCACAAGAAACTACCTCTTTTTAAATAGCTGAATAGTAGTCATTGAGTACAGATTGAGTGCAATTTCTTTATCCAGTAATCTGTCAATGGACATTTAAGTTATTTCCATTGAAGCATTTTTTTTTTAATATCAGATAGGGCCCTGTTGCAGTTTAAACTGAAATCCAAAAAAAGTTATGTCAAAGTTTTATCTCAGAAGATGACCTTATTTTAACATAGAGTTGTTGCCTGCAGCCATATCACACCGAAGGTGTCTCATCTCGTATGAAAATAGAGTTGTTGCTGGTGTAATTGATTAAATTAATAAAAAAGTCATGTTGGCCTAAAATTATACTTAATCCAATATGCTTGGTGTTATTATAAAAAGAAACAGATTGAGGAGTATGTCACGTGAAGATTAGAACAGAAATCTGAAGCTGCAGAATTCAAGGAAGGCTGGGGATGGCCAGCAAAACACAGATGCTGGGAGAAAGGCCTGGAGTAGCTTCTTCCTCACAGCCCCTATAAGAATCAACCCTCCTTACACTTCTGTCTCCAGGACTGTGGAACAATAAATTGCTGTTCCTTAAGACACCCACTTTGCGGTACTTTGTCATGTGGTACCTTGTTGTGAAAGTTCTAGCATACAAGTATAAACTGATGTTGTTTTCTACTCTGGTACAGATGAACAGTTTCCCTATCACAACATTTCTATAGGTTTTCAATGACTCATGATCTTTCAGTTGAACACTCGGTTTTATCTTGTGTTAAATAACATGACTGATTTGGAAAATTTTGACTGAGAACACAGAAGTCCTACAGTCATGCCTCCTCAACAAAGCACCATAAATAACAGTTGAGTGTGCTTCATTTAGCTATGTTTCTCATTCCCACCTGAATTCAAACTCCTTGAAAGCAGAAATGTCTCACTTATTTTCCTGTTCCAGCATAAAGATGGGAAGGGGTATAACATTTATTGGACAACTTACTTTTTGTGAAGCATTTTTCACTGATTACCACAAATGACTCAGAGTACCTGCCATGTGCCAGACCACTGCCCCAAACTAAGAGAGGAAGACATCAATGTTCCCATCTCAAAAAAGAACAAATTAGGTTCAGAAAACTAAAATGAAAACCCTGAACTCTTTCCTTTCTTTTTTCTTATATTTTACAACATGATTTCAGCAAGTACTAAGTATGAATTCAGGAAGAAACTCTCATGAAGCTGGCACTTGAACAGGAAAAAATGAGCAAGAAAAAAATAAGTGAAGATAGTCTCATTGCAACAAATTCCCATAAACCACAAACTGTAAATAAATCACAATGAATAATGGCATGGTTTTAAACCTGAGAAAATGTAGGTAGAATTTAGAATATAATCTGACCCAGAAAGACTCATTCCCCTCCTAAATTATTCAACACTTATTAACTGTATCCTGTGAACTAAAACCCTAAGTTAATATCATGTCCTACCTTTACTCTTCAATACCTGAGAATGAAATAGACAGCTGGATCAAATTCAGATATGTATTGAGAGAGAGAGAGAGAGAATAGAGCAAACTGATATGCAACTACAAAAATGACAAAATACTAAAACTTGGGAAAATAATATAAAATCTGAATGTTTTCTCTAAAACAGTGGCATTATTGAAGAAAATATATTTTTCTCTACCTTAAAATGATTCTGACAATTTTTTTTCCTATTCGTTTATTTTCAAAAAGTTTTGTGTCTTGATATCTTGCCACTAAAGATACCCAGAGCAGATATATTTGCAACCAGAAATCAGGAGGAATCCTGAGAGTCACAAAGACATGCACCCTTATCCCTACTGGCTTCCTGATCACAAAGATGCAACCCTTCAGAGTAACTTGAAACTAACCTGGACATCTGAGTACCAATGACTGGTCTAAAGTTTGAGTTCCCCAAAACATACATGTTCAAATCCTAACTTCCAAAGTTCATGGTATTAGAAGATGGTGTTTTTTCAGAGACAGAACTTTCATCAAAGGAATTAGTCCTTATAAAACAGGCTCCAGAGAGTTCCCTGATCTTTTACCACACGAGGAAACAGAAAGCCCTGATGGTGGGCCAGAAGGAAGGCTCTCACTAGAAATATGATGCTAACAACTTGACCTTGGACTTCCCAGCCTCCAGAACTTTGAAAAACAAATTTCTTCTGTTTCTAAAACACCCAATCTGTGTTATTTTTCTGTATTACTGCAAGTGCACTAAGACACTATTCAATCTCAACAAAATCTCTGAGTTTGTTATGTCTCTTATTTATTTCACTGCCTCATATATGGTGTTCTTTCCCTCCAAGATCTTCTCTAAGGGTATTTTTTTCCATGCAGGCTCTATCTCCAGAACCAACTATACAGGACAGTGTGAAACTCTTAAAAGATGCCTCCACATTAGACTCTTGAAACAAACCTACACTTCAACAGTAGCTTACAGACTTCCAAATCCATCGTAAGGAACTCAAGGAAAGCATCAACTGTGAACATTCAAGGAGAGTTATTGTTAAAACAGACCCAAACTAGGTGTTTAACAATTAACTACATGCTATACATAAAATGCACATTCATATCGCTTTGGCAATTATACCTTATTTTACAACACCTCTGAGAAAGGATGGAAAACCCTAAGCAATTTTAGAAACTATCTCCTTGATGGGAAAACACATTTGAGCAATGGAATTCAATAATTACAATGAATTTTTTTTTCAAAGCAACCCTGAGTTCCCTGAGAATAGGAAGCATGTATTTTTTATTCTGAATACACATTCATATTTGATATAAATATTCTTCAATAGCTGTTGGACAGGTTGACTGACAGAAAGAAGGAAAAAGAAAGAATAAATAGATAAGTTTTACATAATAAATGTGTGTATATATATATATTTATATATATTCAAGACTTTGACTAATATCACAGGTAAGCAGTTGTTATCACAAAGACATTCACTTATTAATTTCCAAAATAGTAAGTGTTTTTAATGTTTGTCTTTTTCAAGATCCTAGCAATATAATAGTAGAAACTGACCAAGCCTGATTCATTAGTGCCAAAATGTGAGACACTCAATCATTCCTACAAAACCCAAGTATATTTTAATTTTAAATAACATATGAGAAACCTAAGGCTTACCCATGTCAACTGAATAATTAACTTCTTCATTTGAAACACACATCATATTTCAATATTTGCTAATCTTTCTACCCTGTTGCAAACTAAAGATGTGAGTTATTTGAGCAGCACAGATAATGTTTGTGCTTTTAAACTTATCTAAACATAAGAACTTACATAGTTATCAATACATGGAAGATGAAAAAAGAATGACCTTATAGTGCAAAAGTTGTCACTGCTGACTGACATTTTTTCTTGCATAGTTTCCACCTTAGATAGTATATAATTTAGTTCAAAAGTAGGATCCCACAACTATGTAGTTACTGGTATTTTTTCCCTTTTCTTTCTCTTTCTCCAGTGCCTATTGTTTTCAAAATCAGATTTAAAATGCTAAGTAATTAGTTAGGAAACCTTTATTGACAATCTTGTACTCCCTATTTCTCATTAGAACAATTTCATTATTTATACATTTCAACATCCTAGTCAAGCTGAGATAATATAAGAAGTGGATCTCTGTTCAGAAATTTGAAACCCAAAATTCAGGTATTATATCACAGTTCAAGTATCACAGACAAGTTGAAATTTCTATCTAGACTGACACTTGGTGACTGGTTGCCCCAGACCTTCCCCTACAAGGAAAGAAAGTGCCTCTACTACACTATCCACTCACCAGTTGGGATGCTGACTATATGACATCAGGGGTGAAAGCAGGGGAAGAAGGACAAAAAAAAGAAGAAAAAACTACACATTCAGACATGAATCACCAGCATGGTGATAGACAGGGTAGTACATCATCAGCAGATGCCCAGACATACTATGGCACCCAAACCCATCAATTATATAAACTTCCAGCAAGTTCAAACAAAACAATAAACAAAGAAAAGGTCATCATATAACAGCAAAGCAAGTCAGAGAAAACAGCTGCCAGTGTCAGGCAATGCTTGATCCAATCTCAGGCGGAAAATATCAGGAGAGATTAAGATGGCTATTGGCTTTAAATCTTCGTGTGGTGCATTCCCTCTCGTAGCTGCAGTGCCGAGAAAGACAGCAATCTAAAACCAGTAACCCAGTGGCCCTTTCAAATGTGGCTCTTCCTTCCCAAAATGGGTTGTCAACATGTATTTGTGGGCTCAGCAGGCTGGAGTTTGGGTTATGGACTGTGAAACATTAGAATGGGTTCCTGAAAAAACACAGAAGCTAAATCTGTGATTCACAAATTCTCCATGAGGCCCTCCTCTGGAAAAAGCAATTTGATCAGCAGCTCAGATCCAGAATAAATCGCTATCTCAGGTGACCTAGAGGATGATTAAGGTCATGCCAGTCTGTCTGAATCCCAGATAAATGACCCTGACATTTGCAGATTTCCGTTTCAGGTTCTCAGTCTAACCTCTTGGTTAGCAGCACTTTGGTTAGAAGAAAAGCTAAGCAATTCAATGTTAAACTGAACACATCTTTCAATGCTGAATAAGTGTGCTATTGTAACTTTTTTAACTTGAGGTTATCAAACTCCTGCCTATGATTATGTTTTGAAGGCTTTAACTCATACTCCTGAGGTTTTGACTTTCTCTTAATTGCCTATTTGTTGTTTATAGTTTGGGATGAGACTGGCTTTGGTACTAGTCAACTAGAATTTGTCATCTGACATGCTTCTGCCATCTAGCAGTTGCTTAACATCTCTGTGCCTCTGTTTCTTCAGGACAGGGTTGTAAAAAGGAATAACTGCTAGAGATGGTAAGAAGTTTAAATGTGGTAAGACTTTAATCAGGGAATTCTTGAAAACATTAAGTGTTCAAAAACTATTATCTATGAATATGATCATTATCTATTAACATTATCTACTAACATCATCATCATTATCATTACTCTTAAGACTCCAATGAAGCCCCTTTTCTGTAAAAACCTCTTGCCAAACAATACCTCTTCTCACAAATATAATTCATTATTTATTCTTTTGTTCCACCTTGAAACTTGGACACATTTCTAAAGTGGCTCTCAAACTGAATCACAAATGTTTTTTTACATATCTGTTCCCTCCCTGATAGTTTCTTGATAACAAGAACCATGTCTCATTAATCTTGTTTTCTCAGAACCTAGTAGTGCCTGACACATGGGAGAAACAAAAGCAAATATTAGCTGGATGAATCAATAATTGAACATATTCCTAAAAAGCCAAGTGAAAACTAGATATGTTTCCCCCACTACTTGAAAGTAAAATATTCCTATAAAGCCTCTTGTAAGCAGAAATAACATAAACTGAAAAAGCAATTAACATAAATATCTATGCAAAAAACCTAATAGCTTTCCCTGACCCAAAACTAACCTACCAAGTAAGATCAATAACACATAACACCTAAAATTACACTAACAAAGCAGGAATACATTGATCAGTACACATATGTATATGGTAGCTCCTAAGGAAGGAGCTTGGCAGGGCCAATCTTGCTGCTTGGGGTAAGCACAGCTTCTAGAACAGCTGCTGCAAAACCAATGCTGAATGCTATTTTTGCTTTTTGTCTTTTATCATAAAAGCAAAAGTCCTCTTCCTATTTTTCTCAGTTAGCAACACAGGGATTGATGTCCTAGTCTTTCCTAAAAGCAAAGTGGCTTAACTCAAACTTTTGAAAATCAAGGAATACCTATAATAATCAACCAAACCATGTTGAATGATACTAAGGAGAGGTGATATGCAAAGAAATCTTAAGAACTTCAAGAATCAGGTAAGATAATGGGAGGCACATAGATTTGGGTGTCAAGCATACCTGAGTTAGAATCCAGCTGTTCCTTCTTGCCGTCTAACCCCTAGGAGCCTGTGCTTCTTGTCTTTAGGTAAGAAGACCAGTGACTTCATATAGTGAACACATGAGGAGAATTAAGTAAAGTATTAAGCCTATAAGAAAAAAATTGATTATTGTATTGTTTATTTCCCTTGGCCTTTTATGAAAAACTACTTTCCAAAATCTACTATTACTCTATTAATCTTTTTGCTAAATTTAGATCTGCTAAAACACTTCACACAACTAAACCATTATGGGTCAAGTTCTAGTTTTCTTGTAATATATGCTTTTAAATATCCAGACATCTACAGCTCATCTTCCATTTATCAGAGGACAAAATGTATGGATCTGTATACTGTGGGCAAGTGTTATTAATTAACTTCAACTGCTATATCTTGCTTCTGCTCAAAATACTGATTTCAACCTCAGAACTGAGAGGGTAAGTTAGAAGTCATAATGTAAAGTTCAGGAACTTGGACATAAACATAACCCTAACAATCCTAATAAATACATTCTTCAACACTGCAGTATAAATATACTGATCAGCTTCCCTCTACCTAAGGACAATTCCGCTGTGAAAAGATTGAAAAACAGCTAAAGAAAATAGTTGAGGAAAATATCTTTTTTTGTTACTTTGACTAGATCAGATTAAGATGTTCTGAATAGTTCACAGTCACTTAGTCAAAATAAAATGAATTAACCATTTTCCCTACCAATCAACCTAGAGAATTGATATTCAAATGTGAAGATGACCAGATAATCTTGCTTGTTCTTATAAAAAGAACATAAATTACTTACGCATTCCAACCAGGCATATAGGTTAACAAAGTTTAATAATGAGGGTGTGATGGGAAATCAGAGTTTCTATTTTCACATAGTCAAGCATTCTCAGTTTACCCCTGACCATTCTTACCTTTGCTCTAATCACAAAAAGAAAGGCAGTAAGGGAATGGTGGCACTGTAACTATTCATTGAAAGATAAATCAAATTAAAACCACCTAAAATATCAAGAGCTACTGGACAGTCTTGAATCATATGTAGATGTCAAATTACCCATTTAACCCCTGGTTTTAGTAGAACTGCATAGGTGGAGGAATAAGAAGCCCAACAAATTAAGTACATCTACCCTATGATGTGATGTAGCCACTGCAGATGCAGTTGTCACTAAAATATGAAAACACAGCACTCTTTCAGCTTCCCTAACTCCAATACATTCATGATTACAAAGGAGTGAATGGTCTACCTTTTCTAAATTCCTAGTCCTGAAAACACATGCTGAGAGGCTAACATCTGTATTTGGTAACTGCAAGAATAGAGCAGAGGAAAAGCAACCTTGTAAAAGCATCTAAACTTACAGGAGTGTGACTATTAACAAATACCCAAAAATAGAATTTAGGTCCAAATGAATACAACTATATTTATTTATTTTAAAGCACAAACTAAGAATTAGGAGTTGGTATATCAACATGACTTATTGAAATATAATCAAACTGAAAAGAATAGTTGATCAATCTTGGAGAGAAAAGAAAGGAGTAGTGTGTAATATCTTTAATATATGGATGGCTGGGTAGAGTAAATGACTGTCACACAGAAGGTTTATCTGTAAACACTGCAGTAAGTCTGGGGTTTTTAACCACAATAAATGGCTGGTTTCAATCAGCTGCTGCTAGCAGGAAATCCATGGCCCATAGGAGCAATTACCCATCTCTCGACTGAAGCACAGGGCAATTACAAGCTACCCACGTACACTCTTGATAGCACAGCACTTGACTGTATGGTGCTAATGGAACTGGGACAAGAAACAGTGGTTTGTGGCTACATTTCTCAGCTTCGGCCCCTCCCTAAACTCCTTCATATTTTTCTTATCTCACAAGACAGCGTAGACAGAGAAATTGTGGTCTGCAAAAGCCATACCAACTTTACCCAAACACAGACATCAGGGTTTTCTCTTCCTTGACTCCCCTACATCTCCTTAAAATTATTACACGTATTCTGATTTTTCAAAATGCGGAAAGTCTTCATTTGTGGCTCTGCAGATGACTTCTTACCTGAGTCTCCTACTCAGCATTTGGTGCTTATGATGACTAATCCAATTAGCCAAATTAGGACTTCCAGCCATAAAGAAATGAAGAGAAATCTGTCAGGGAAATAAGGAGGATAATAACTACTCTTTCATGTCACTCTGTGAAAAAATAAGTCAACCAGGTATACTTAGAGGTAACAAAGATTAAAGAAAAAAAAGTAAATGGAGTACATGGTCCATCAAGTTAAACTTCTATTCTCGTTATATTTACTTCCAATGGATAACATTTACTGATGACCAAATGTACCGAGCTTTGTATTGCACATTTAAGTGCATCGTCTCATATAAACCTCGCAATAACCCCAAAGTAGATACTGACTTCATCTTCGTTTAAAGAATGAGATCATAGAGATTCAATTCAAGTGATTTCCTTAAGGCATTTCAGTGAAGCACACAGTGGATTAGGGACTTGATTTCATCTGCAGCTAGTGCTTAAAAAGAATGTCAAGCCAGGCCTGGTGGTATGCACCTGTTGTCCAAGTACTGGGAGGCAAGAGGTAAGGGATTGCTTGAGTTTGGGGTTCAAGACTACCCCGGGCAACATAGCAAGACCTGGTCTCGAAAATGCAGCCAGGTGCCATGGTGGGCACCTGTTATCACATTACCAGGGAGGCTGAGGCTGGGGAATCGCTTGAGTTCTCGTCACTCCAGACAACTTGAGTCTGCGGTATCCTGGGTAACACAGTGAGACCCAGTCTCAAAAAAAAAAAAAAAATCAAAGGCCAGGCATGGTGGCGCATGCCTGTAAACGGCATCCTAGGAAACCACAGCCAGGCCAGGGATCATGGTTAAAGTACCGCCAGGGACACGTAGTGAGACCTAGTTCCAAAAAGAAATAGCTGGGCGTGGTGGCAAGCGCCTATAATCCCAGCTACCTGTGAAGCTGAAGCTGGGGATTGCTTGAGTATCTGGCAATGTGAGCCTGAGATTCCACAGGCAAAAATAGAGAGATCTAGTCTCAAAAATAAAACAAAACCATATTATCCTGCTCCTGCTAGTAGGTGAGTCTGTGAGAGGTGAGCAATTAGCAAAACCACCCTATGGAGTTCCTTGATAGATAGTAACAGTGAATACCAACATCCTTTCCCTACTGAAAAGATGGGACCACAGAAGCTCTCTCCTCAAAGTATTTCAGGAAGACTGAAACCATGTGTCAACTTCAGTTTAGAATTCCTCAGCAAGAAACCTTGGCAAAGTTCTTGAACCATTAGTTAGTAGTCAATTACTGTTCAATTTTAGGATATAATATGTATAAGGAATATGTATGGGTTTGGTATTAAGATCATTGTTGTCTACTTTGTGGTGGGACAGAGGCCTAAGCCTATATTATGGGGAGCATAAAGCAGGCTCATCCTATTATTTTAGGATATAATATGTACAGACATCTCCATCTGATCTGAGCAGACCAGTGTTTAATTTCTTGCTCTCCCATTTAAAAATTACTTAATTTAAGTAACTTACTAACTCTGAATCTTACTTTCCTCTGCTGCAAAATAAAGGTGGTATAATTTATCTCACAAAGCTTTTGTAAGGGTAAAATAAGATGAACTGCTGATGTTAATAGGTAACTGGACCTCTAGGAAACATCAGGTCCCCAAATAATAACAGATCATTAACTTTGCATAAAACTGCTGGCATTCCCCCAAGATTAAAATAGATAAGAGCTTTGTTCCTAAGAAGGAGGAGTTCAATTGAAAGTAACAGAGTGTGGTGAAAATGCTGGAAATGAGACTATGAGACCCTGTATTCCAGGCGGAATAGATAGCATTGAATAACATACTGGAGAAATGACAAAGATAGTCGATATTCAGAATTGAGATACAGAAACCAAACACCACTGTGTGGGATGGGTTGTGCATGAGGACAACTGTATCACATCAGACCATATGTTCCAGGGAGAAAATATAAGGAAAAATATGCAATTTCTTACATCTAAGTCTTGGATCCAGTTGCCAAGATCGGATCTTTATTTCCATCGAGTGGGTGACTCTAAAGACACTGTAGAAATATAGAGCACAACCTGTGGGTTTGGTTTTAAGATCATTGTTGTCTACTTTGTGGTGGGACAGAGGCCTAACCCTATATTAGAGGGAGCATAAAGCAGGCTCATAGAAAAGTGTCCAATGCTTTTTAATTCTCTTCCTTTTTGTAAGGAAAAAAAAAACTTTCCATTTCGACTCACATCTACAGATGAACCTTGGATTCCTACTTATATAGAAGTGCATTCTTCACACTGGTCTTAGACAGCTCCTGAGGCAGTTTCCAGGAGGTGTCATCAAGACTTGGGGGGTTAATGGCTAGGCTTGGTGGCGCATGCTTGTAAGTGGCAGTCTAGGAAGCCACAGCTGGAACTGGGATCATGGTTTGAGTCCCACTCGGAGCAAAGTAGCAAGACCTAATTCCCCAAAAGTAGCTGGGTGTGGTGGCATGCACCTATAATCCCAGCTACCTGGGAAGCTGAGGCTGGGGATTGCTTGAGTCCGTGGTACCCTGGGCAACGTGAGCCTGCGGTTCCAAGGCAAAAATAGCAAGACTTTGTCTCAAAGAAAAAAAGAAAGAAAGAAAAGAAAAAAAGATGCACGTCTTACATTCTCAAGAAGTTGAAAATAGAAAAGCAAAGAGGATAATGTATTAGATATATCCCCCTTCATCCAGCACATCAACTCTGGACAGACATGGGTGCTAGAGAGTTGTCTAATCCCACAAGCCCCACATGTATCGATCTAATCTTTTGGACTCCCATGATGATGGAGATACATGTAAAACAGCCCCCCCCAAAAAAAAAAACTTGCAAAATTGACTCATCAAAGAGCTGATAGGTTTGGGGGGAAATGACAGACATGCATGGAGAATATGCAGACTACATTGCAAGAAGCCATAAAAAACTGGTTTGCTAAGAAGCTCAACACCTCTGACTCCTTCACTTCCATTTTTTCCCTTTGTTATCTTTCCTTTTCTGTAGGTTGTGATTCAAAACTTGAGCTTAAGTTTTAGAAAGACAAAACATGCCACTGTGCAATTACAGGTGCTCACTGATGTCTAATTTCCCCATTCCACGAGCAAAGTACCCCTTCACGTTGCTGAGACTGTCTCTTTCAAATCCCCATTAGGTTTAATTCAGAGATCAGTAATGCTGCATGCTAAAGAGTACACAGACACAGATTTTATGGAAACCTGATGATACTCTTATTCTAAGGTATATAAAATTATTCTTTGGAGAAAAGACAAGATCAGAAGCCTAAGGACACTAACAGCCAAAAAGGTTTTCAACTGTGATCTGGCTTCACTTGAATTATTGAAGACAAAACTAGTAGAAACTGCTCTGATGGATTTTCAAAGATCAAATACCTTTGATGACACTAGGTATTCAACACAGTGACAGTGAACCTCATCTTTATGACAAAATATGTTCATTTTCAATGCTTGCTTCACAGATGATCACTTTATCCCACCATCTATCTTCATAAGTTATTGTGTGATGACATTCACTAGATGCTCCTTAGCCTCCTGGCTCTTAACCCCTTCCCACAGACTTCCAAAAAAGTAGTCTCAAAATTAAGGAAAAAATCAAGCTTAAAGGGCAAGGTTTTCTAGTAGAGGAAAAAGAGTTGGGAATGAATTATTTCAGACCAAAAGCAATTATATTTTGAAGGCAGAAGCAGACATCTTCTGGCACAACTGTCAAGATGTTACAAAAAGATTAAAGGATTTTTTTTGTCATTTAAAATCTGTTTCTGGTTTTCAAAAAAAAAAAGGTCTGCTGTTCAGTTTGTGATTTTTAATAAGATTTCTCAATAGACTCACTGCTTTTAAAAAAGTGTGAGGAAGAAAAAAGCAAAAAAATCGAAGGCCATGTAGCAAATACAGCCACTGCTTTGATACAGTATCATTCATTTTCACCATTCCGGTGGATTTAGACAAGATTGTTGTGGGAGGTTATACCCTATACAATAACCTGTCAACAAAATATACTTTTTGCAGAGCTTTTCAGGATTTAGGCTTCAGTTGGGGTGAAAGTAGAAACACCAGATTAATTCCTTTCAAAACTCTGGAAACTTTTGCTCAAGGAGGCAAAGGCTGGTGTTTTTCACTGCTAACACTGTACAAACATCTCCCTAACTTCAAGTGTCCAAATGCCACTTCATCCCCACAATGTTTCCCTTGATTCTTGAATTAGTTCTTGCCTGGAAGATACAGAAGGTATCTTGGAGACTTCTTAACTAAAGTTTTCCAGGAAACGAGGTCACGATTTCTAGTATATCTTCTACTCTTTATTTCATGGAACTGGTTTGGAAGTTGTTCACAGGCCAATTTGTCTCCACAGTAGCTGATCAATCCCTGAGTTTCTTCAATTTCACATTTTCTTCTTCTTCCCATCCTTCTGATGTAAGAAACACATCCATCTCAAAGGCTTTTCTTCTGTCCTTTCTTCATCCTTCCTATACATTCATTCATGGTGAGCCTGGCCGGTCATGACTTTGGCCTGGCTACGCCTCCACCCATGCATAAAGGGAGCATTCTGCAGACTGCTTCATTTCCTCTCATTCTGTTTCCAAAATGTTCCCATCCTATTTCCTGTCTTATGTAATACATGTATAAGATGGGGCCAAGAACTGTGGGTGACCATATCATATAGTATGTGCAATGACACATCTTCCAAGTACTTGTCATATTCTAGGGGGAATAAACTAGAGTTTTACTTGGAAAAACAATCAGAGGATATTGTGTGATGGTAATTAATGAAGGTGCAATCACCTGACAAATGATATGATATATATAATAAGATCTACTGGCATTCAGGAAAGGCAAAAAATGGGAGCTGCTTCTACTTAATCCAATATTGGCATTCATTTCCCCCTCCTGGGAACTCATTCAGATGTCAACCTTCTGTGACAAATTTAACTTTAAAAAAGAACAGGTCTCAACTCTTCCACTCTGATTTACGACAAAGGTGACCTTTGTCCTTTCATTTCCCCTTGATACTCTCTGCCAAAATTATCATATTTGATAGCGGAATCTATTTAGAGAGTATCTTGGCCTTCTCTAAAATATTATTAGCCTGAATTTGCCTTAAGTTCTTTCTTTTTGCTTAAAAAAAATAAGATGTTAATATCAAACCTTCAGCATCCAAAGTTAGGTAAGGACACTGACATTTTGAACCTGAAATTTTGTCAATATACTTGTCCAATATTCTAATGCTTCCCCAGTGGAAAAGCTAAAATTGGAAAGAAGCTATTTTGAGAAAATATAGGGAGGCTTCAGGAACTTAGGATTAGAAAAATATTTAAGGTTTCATTTTACTCTCTATTTTTGCCTTTGGCCAGTCTCCATTACCAAATGCTAATAAAGGTAGGAAAAGAAGATGAGTCTCTAATTAGCATTGACTAATTGTTAGAGTGTTTCTTGTTTTTAATACTTTTTTCTTACGTCACTGCTAATTTTTGGACATTACATGATTTCTCCTGTCAGGTGTGGTCACCATTGTTCTCCCACTACCAAAGCACATATGGCCCATCACCATCATCCCCTGTGCTCTTCCCTAGGACCCTCCCCTCCTGGATGCTTCATATCTGTGATCAGAATTCAAGGTATGCCTTTGTCTGAGTATGTTTTCTCTATATTCCACATATAAGTGAGACTATCTGATATTTGTCTTTTTCCTGATGTGTCTTTTTAAAAGAAAGTTTGTGGGAGGGTTAAAAGTACTGAGTAATGACCTTCAAAGTTTAGCAAATGCTGTAATTCTGATATAATAAAACAAAATACAAAAAGAAAGAAAAAAGGAGAAGGGAAGACAAAGATAGGTAAGAGGAAGGAATCATGAAAGGAAGGACACAATTATTGAGCAGTGAAGTTCTGAAACAGACCACCCCAAGATTCTGAGGCCATCCCAAGATTCTGAGCAACAGTCTCCTGGTAATTTTGCATAGTATTTTGATCTTAGAATAATAAAGAACCCGAGGTTAGGGGGGGAACCTTATCTTTCTAAATTAAGAAGTTTGATCACGTTCCCTTTGAAGTCTAAAAGATTGTAGATCAGGGGTACCATCCAAGTATAGAATTATCAGTAGATAATGACTCTCTGAGAAACCCACCTTTACTCTCAGAGTAAATATAAAATCATTCATTCTTTGTCATGTGAGTTCCCCTCCTCTCTCCTTGATGACTCAGTGCCTCCTTATCTTACTCCTTAGTTTGGGATTGAAAACCTGCTCTCCTCTACTAAACCAGGTCTTGTATAACCATTGTAGCTCTCTTGTGAGTAAGTCTCTAAATTGATCATTTTCCTTTGCCATCCTGCTTGATGCTGTTTTGATTACCTGACCTGCCCAAAAAGACCAAAAAGAAGTGGGGGAGACTTTCCCCCTGTGGCCTGACAACACTAACATGTCAGTCACTTGTGTAAGCCCTCCCTATAGCTATCTTATGTAATCCTCATAATAAGGTTTTCAAGACCTTCATTTATAGATGAAGCCCTTAGATTAGGGAGGTAAAGTACATTAGTTAAGACCACATAATTAATAAATATGGATGTAGAATAAGACTCCAGATCTAACTCAAACTCTTACTTTGATGGCACAATGCTGCTCACTAAACAACCAATAATTCCTAAGGGGTGGGGGAGGGGGTTCTTCTAGAGGAATGTTCTATCAGGTTCCAATCTCTACACTGTCAATTTCCACAAATCAGGAAAGTTTCACTTATGACTCTAGACAAGATCAAATAATATGAGCATGCAATTCAATTGTCAGGGGAAGAAAAGGGAGGGGAACACATTTCTTAGGAAAGTTTGGGAAACTGGACACATATGGTAAAGCCTGACCTGGAAGGTTCCTGGTAACTACTCATCTGCGGAAAGATCCTAACACTTGTCAGGATCTGGTGAAAGCTGCAGGACTATGAACATGAGAGTCCATAAGACTCTCATATTGCCTCAGATCTGGTACTTATATTTATACCACCTTTCTGCACATTGTCAGGCCCACTGGATAATATTTATTTAAGTAGGACCTTTCTGTCCTACTTAAATAGTAGGCAGTGGGGATTTTACCTGTCCTTACCTTTTACGTATCTATTTATCAGTGTTGTTGTAAACAAAGAGGTGCTTTTTAATTGATAACTTGAGTTGCCTCATCTCAACTGCCCCCCACCTCTTCACCAGATAACATAAAGTCAGTGTTACTACATTGTCAATAAATACAACAAGGAATCACTCTCAATATATTTTTGGGTGCTGGGTAAGCAATATTCTAATAAGGAACATTTAGAACAAGCTAAGCTAGGGACACAATGAAGAAATGGGACTGTTTTTGACTCTCTCCCTCCCCTCTCTCACTGCCTCCCCAGCTCCCTGCACATCCACAGGTAAAAGCCCAGCCACCTGGAACATCAAGGAAAGTGAAACCATGAAGGTCAATGAAGCTCAGGAAGGAAAGTATAGGGCTCATCCATCAATCTCAGTTCAGCACAAACTACTCATGACCCAGGAACCAGTTGATGGAAAGATTTCCTGACAGAAGCCTGACCATGACGACCAAATGGTGATAACTTCCCAGAGCAAACATACCTGTTCAGTTGATCTAAGAGGAAAGCTTGACAAAGATAGGAGCAAGAGAAAAAAAAGGTGCTCAAAGTATTTTTTATTTGTCACTGTGCTGTTGGCATTGGGGTGACCTGCTGTATTGAAATGGGACAAGCTAGGGCAGGGGGAGCAGGTTGCTGCTGAAAAGAGAGGAGAATGTGGAGGATGAAAGTGAGACAGACAACTCAGAATTTTTTCCTTTTGAATTTCAACCTGTTGGATAAAAACAATAGCAAATGAGGCACTGAATATGCATGAGGCAAGGAAGGTATTTTAAGTTTTTCAGGAGACAGCTCGCTGAACGGAATTGCTAATTATGTCTCACATTGCTCTGTCCAATTCAGTTAGCTTGATTATGGCTGAGTTGTCAACTCCTCTGCACTTGAGGTTCCACAGTTGCAGCCCATTCTAAGACTTAATACCAAATTAGAATTATCTTTTTCCCAAAAAATGTTTTCCCTCACTGAAGAGCTAGCTTTACCCATTGTGACAACATAACCTTTCTCAACAAAAATAAAATTAAAACCACCAAGGGTTTTAGGAGTTGGTGGAATGTCAGGAATATAATCGCAGCTGTGACAATTGCAAATTAAGATTGAACAATGAGCCAAATTAAAAGGGTGAGGAAGAGCAGAACACCATATGGAGTATCTCTTTGCTACCCCCACAGGATATCTTTGATTTTTTTAGGATAAGAAGGATTTACCATGTGAGAGATGGTTTAAATAGAGGTTTGGAATCTCAGTTTCTTCCCCTAACCTGCAGTAATTGTCTAAGTCAAGGCAGGTGAACTTACCATCTCCTCTACTTAGTTTTATAACCTCAGAATGATACAAAGCTCATTGGCTAATATTCCATGGTTCATGGGCAGGATGATAGGTGAAACAGTGGTCCTAGCTGGAAAGGTAGATGAAGATCAGAGACTGGGTAAAAAACCAGGACATTGAGAGAATTCACTCTAAAAATACAGAGAATTGGCCATGATAGGCTTAAGCAAATGAAATAATAATACATTCATTCAAATAGGTGCTCCTGGTCAAGCTCATTCATTCCAGCCACATTATGCTGGACTCATGACTACAGTGGATGAAGAACAATAGAGGGTGGAGAGATGTGAGCAACATGACGACATAGCAGTTCTGTTCAGAGGTCTTTCCTAAAGCAATAGTCCAAAGGGGAAAAGAATTCCACCTTGCCCCAGAAAGCCATACTGCTTTGGGAATACAAGGAGCTAATACCCAGAAAAAGGTAGTACCCTATATATTGATATTGTAATGATCCTGATTGAAATATTTTAATGTAATGATTTTGTAATGACTATAACTGATCAAGTGGCAGGGGCAATTGAGATAGAGTAACTTAACTTATCAACTAACTTAACTTATCAACTAAAACACAACCACTTGTTTATGAAGATACCTTCAAACAGAAAATAATCAAGGATAGACAAAACTTGGCTGTGCTGAGGCCCCACCTCAGTAAAATTAACAGCTTGTCCTAATACTTTTTCTCTGAAAGGTGGTGTATATATAGGTGGCTGTGCATTAGTAACAGATATCTGAAGAATAATGAATTTGAGTCTATACCTCTGAATCATATACAGCACTGTGAAAGAATGTTACTCCAATAAAATAAAAAAGAAAATGCTTCAGTGAACATTTCTGCAAACTTGTGTAAGCTTGTCATAAAGATTTCTGATGTGAACTCAGTATTTATCACTGTCAGACAAGTTTTGTAAATCATTAATTTTAACATATAGCTAAATGCATATTTATAAGCTAAATTTCTCTTCATTTAATCTAATGCTTAATTTACTTCATTAGCACAGCAATTTGGTAAATAAATGCAAATATTTTTGTGGACTTCATACCTGCAGTCCTGAGATTTGGCAAGAGCAGCAGATGACTCTTGCTCTGAAAAGTGGCCTTCCCCTTCTGTAGACAAATATACAGAAGCCAGGAGTGCTCCAAACCATACCTTCCTGTTCTACATTGCCAATCTCCTCAGCCTTGTCAAGAGGTTCATGACCTCTCCTTTCCTGCTGCTAGTTGAACTGTACGCATATAAGAGTGCAGTGTGGATTACCCTCATCCAAGGTGGTTGTATGCATTTTACTTGAGTCTTAAATAAAAACTTCCTGCTTTGTGGAAGTTAGCACTCTAAAGATCCAAACCTAATTAAGTGGATAATTATGTATTATGAGAAGGCTGCAATGGCAACCCTGCCATGCAGGAATACATAGAAAGGAAGGCAACAGCCACTGCAGCTGGTTGAAGAGGACAGTTTTAATGGTAGTATTTTTTTCTGAGATTTTTTTTTACACATCCACAAGAAATATAGAAAATTTACCAGGGAAGACAGTAAAGTATTTGTTAAGAGGGTTGAATTTTAACATATGTAGTTGCTAATGCAATGTAAGAAACCCAGGTTACCCTGCTGAGGACCTATGGAGGGCAGAACCAAGCCAACCAACCACTAATATGTCAGAGAGGCCATGGACCCACCCTGCAGAACATGAACACTACAATGCCCAGCCAACACCATGTGGAGCAGAGATGAGCCCTGCTGAGCCCTGCCAAAACTGCAAATGCCTAGTAAATAATGTTTTGTTTTAAACCACTTTGTTTTAAATTAGCTTGTACTACATCACACAGCGTTAGATAACTTCTACTATCTATACATAACATCCTTTGGGTATCGCCCATTCTCTCAAGACACAAAATAATTTTTCCACTGTGTCATTTTCCCATGAAAGCAATCTTAGTTATTCCCAAGAACAGTCTGTTATTGACCTTAATCAGAGGCATTAAAGATGTAACAATCATCCTACTTGAGAAAATTAAACATTTAGCCTAGTACATCACTCTCTCTGAGCAGAAAATTCCTCTCATAGCAACAGCTTTGAGGTCCACATCTGTTTGCCTGGAACAAAATTAGAAAAGAAGGGTGTACAGACATTCAGCCACAGTAAAATACCAAGTCAGAGAAATGGGTTGTGAGTTCAGGATCTCACTGCCAAATTATGTGTTCAGCGATCAGGCTCAACGAAGCCTTACATTACTATTTCTTGATCCTCCAAACATGCCCACTAGAAAACGAGCAGACACAAATGCTATGTGTAAATAGAGCAGATAAACTCCAAAGAGGGTCCTCCAAGCAAGCAGCAAAAGGACATGACAAACAAGGACAAACACATGTCATTTGCAGCAACTTGGATGGAACTAGAAAGACTCAAATTAGCAGAAATAAGTCAAAAAGAAAAAGAGAAGTCAGGATGGTCTCACTTATACGATGTATATAGGGAAAAACAAACAAACAAGTAAGAAAAAATGAAAACAACCAATGGGACTGAACCATGGAGGGAGAGAGGAGAAGGAGGGGAAAGAAGGTAGGGGAGGTGAAGAGCAAAAAAGATCAGGATAGTTAACAAATGTTAGTGAAGTGGGAAAGCCCTGGGGTACACAATAATGTACTAATGTAATATAAATATAAATATACATATATATGCAAAAAAAATCACATTTACCAGATATCGGAAGAGAACAGTGGGTCAAACAACCAACAACTGAACATCAACTTAACCAACCAACAAATTGCAGAAAAATGGGAGATGGAGTGACTGGAAGGGGAATATGGAGGGGGGATACAGAGGGAGGAGGAGGGATCAATTAATGCACAATTGTGACAAATCAATAAAATGAATTAAAAAAAAAAAAAGAACACAACCAGGTGCAGATTTACATTTTGTTAAACCTGAGTAGAATAGTTGGGGGTGGAGGGGGAATTGTTATTTCTTTAAACATTTAAAAGTTTCCTTGTTTTTGTTTCTCATATCCTGTCTTCCTTCCTCCTAAACTCAATGTCTTTTAATGAGACACAGACGGTTTCTTAAGCAGAATTTTCTTCCTGATTAAATCTTCCCTGTTCTCATGCAGGTCCACGGCTACAGTTCTGATAAGCTGTGGGTCAGTTCTATCTGAGTTTACAATCCAATTTGAACTTTCAGTGATCATGGAAATATAGATATTTCTTATTTTCAGTGATAGAAGATTAAGTTGTCATCTCTTAGCAGTCAAGATGGAAGAATTAAAATCACATCAAGAAATGCAGAAACTATTCACTATTTCTCATAGATGGTTTCAAGACAAGTACATTAAATGTTGTTTATAATCAAGGAATATTATCACCCAAAATACATCCTGGTGCACGTGATTTTATATGCTTCTTATGTCTACCTTTAAGAAAAAGTAATTGGGTTTATTTCTATATATTTGCCTGCATACCATGGTGATCTATACATTGGAAACCTAAACTTTGAGTGGATGGTACTTAAATAAGAATTATTTCCATGGCACTGAGTCAAAAGATCTAGCCTCTCTAAGTCTCAACATACAAAACATACAAAACTTCCAAATTAATCTTCATTTTTTTAAATGATGTATTAATACTGGGTTTCATCAGTATGTGACCAGAATCAGACTAAATGATAAAGCCAAAACTAGGGTAAATCAAATCCAAGGAGACTAAACTACAAAAATCTATGCATAGCAAACTAACCAGTAGGAAGAAAGGTAGACAGAACGGTCTTGGGTAATTGTGGTTGTGTTCAAGACTGCCTTTGAAAAGAGACTGGGAATGGCAAAGGGGCTCAAGGCTGGTCTGTTCCCACATCTGCCACTGGACATGACCATTATCACGAGGACCCCAGAAATTAGAAATCTATTTCTTTGTCCTACTCTGAACCCCAGTGCTCTGTTCTAGGTTTAATCAAATAAAAAGAAAACATGGCTTTTCCTCCTGTCACTTCTTACTTACCATGTGACTCCTAACCTCTTCCCTAAATGTTTACAATAATCTCACTGAAAGCCCACTGAACTGTAACAATTCAAAAGGTAACAGATGCCTAGAAACAATTGTCCTTCCCTTGAATAACAACAGTAAACTTCTTTCCTCTCTTTCCTTTTGAGCAACTGCTATGTAGCAACGGTACAAAAAGTATAGCACTGAATTCTTGCAACCAGTCCTAAGAGGAGAACAGTAGAGACAGGCTATACTTGTCTACTCACAAATCACACACCACCCCATTCATGGAGAAGTACTCCTCCCATTCTCCAACCAAAGGACAGATTGGCTACTCAGCCCTGCTGCCCCATAAGAATGGCCAGAGAGGACAGGTAGAGTAGGTCTAAACAGTCACCAGAACACACGGTCTGGGGTTGGGACTGGACCAACACAGGACCAATTAAGACTGCTTACAATGATTTTTTTTTTCCAGTCACCAAACTGTTTAAATTTCAAGTAAGAGAACTCAACACAGGTAAACCAAGGGTTGCAACATGCTTATCTCTGCTATGTGGACAAACCCTTTTCACAAGACAAGCTTGAGGTTAAGAGTAGAAGCAAATCAAAAGAAGTGACAAGTTTAAATACTAGCTAACCACTCTTGCAGAGAATGGTTATACAGATACACGGAAAGAAAGAATCCAGAAAACAAGGCAGCAAGAGATAAGTTACTATATTCCCTTTTTTTTTGCTTAGCAGTCATAATTTGGATTACTGATGTAACCAAAAAACCCTGACTTACCAAGGTAGGTGCTATCATTATTCTCTTTTCAAAAATAGAGAAACTGAAACTTGGAAAAAGTAAATAACATATCCAAGGTCACTCTATTATAAATGACAGATCTGGACTCAAACCAAACTCAGTAGGACACAAGAGTCAGAGCTCTTAATCACTGCAAAATATGATCTATTAAGCAAAGCCATCTTGCTAGGCATTTTCAGGGTATAGGGGAAAGCAAATGCATATACTTAACAAATAGTTCTGTTAGAGAGACAGGAGCATAAATAGCAATGATACAATGAACATTGGATTATTATTACATAATATAGCACACTTCATAATAAGTGCTACTCATTTATAATACCTGATTTGAACTTCCAAACAACTCTATGAAGTAGACAACACAGGGATTTTTCTTACTCCATTTTATAGACAAAGAAATGTCTAACAGAAAGTTCTGCCATGATGACTTAAGAGTGTGATAAGTAATGAGATAAAGCCAGGACTAAATAGGGCATCTTCTACCTCCAAGCTCAGGGTCCCTTCTCTGCCACACTATTTACTTACCCAATTTAACCACAGGAACATTGTCATCTACTTTAGAGAGAGAATTGGGGTTCAGACACCAAGGTTAAGATCTCCCTCTCACCGCTGAACTATTTGGGAATATCTGATAAAAATTTTTAGCCTAAATTTTTAATAAATACATTTTCTTTATTCAAAGTAATTATTATACTCACTCATTCAAATACTCATTCATATACAACAGATAGGGAGAACCAAAAATTAACTGATAGATTTTTCAGTCCTTTAACACTTTTTAAATTTGCTCTGAATTCATATGAAACAGTTTGATGTAACAGCTAGAAAAATATAACATTTTGTACTATTTTCTCTGTATTCTTGATGTGAAAAAAGTTTTGTTAAGTATAAGTATAAAAACTATAAAGGAAAGGGAAGAGTTTTGCAACTACTCAATTACCCATACATCACTGGATTAGATTTAAAAACAGTTAAGTCAACAAGCAGTGTGATACACAACCAAGAATCTTCATTCAAGGAATAGCTGTAAATACAAAAAGATACATGCCTCATAGAAAGATATACCCTAGTAGAAAAAGTAACAAAGATTAGAAATAGCCAATTTGCAGGGGGTAGAAATGAAATATCAATTTAAAAAAATTTAGCATTTTTGGCAATGTTATAGGGAAACAGGCATGTTAATCTACTACTGAAAACTGTAATAACTGACATTTTTCTGGATGAAAAATTTAATAGCATGCACTTATAACATTATAGTATCCCAGACCCTCTAATCCAATAATTCTACTCCTAGGAGAAGCCGTGGTTGAACAATGCACAGATTATTATCATTCACCCATCCAATCCAAAGTTCTTGAGACACCTACTGTGTATTGAGCATTATGCTGGGTTCTGAGAAAACATAACCTGTAACCTCATAAGGCTCATACTCTAATAGGAAAGACAGAATAATCCAGTATTATAAAGGAATTAGGTAATACAACTACTACTGTGATCAGTGGCTGAAACAGTCCACTAACCAGTGAGAACATCCAGAGAAAGGCCAGAGAGATTAAAAAAAGGTCACTCACAGGAGAGATATAAATGAAGGAAGAAGAGTTACTTGTGTGTGTGTGTGTGTGTGTGTGTGTGTGTTTAAGGGTATGGTGGCAAAGGAAACAGCACCTACACAAAAGTTTTCTTTGCCTTGAGGAAATGAATGGCTGCAGGGGGGGGGAGATAACTACACAAGAGCAAACACACATTTGACACACATACACATACACAAACATTCACACTTAAAAACTGAAAGTGAAATCTGGTGAAAAAGAAAAAAAGACTTTTTTACTTGAACTTGTACACCTCTGCCTGCCTCTCCCTAGGAAGCAGGCTCTAAACAGTTAATTAGCATTTTCACTGTTGACCTATTATTGGTATGCAAAAATCAGCTACCAGCTTCTCTCAGCTTTCTTCCCCTCTCTCAGGCTTAAAAAAAGAAAAAAAGAAAAACACAGTTTAAACTTTAGACTAGCTTGCCTCAATTTACCCTCTTCTAAACTTCCATGGGTTCTTTCCATCATCCCCAGCCTTCTCACCAAAATCCCAAGTCAAGGCAAGTGTCTCACAGTGCAGACTAATTTATTTCTAACAAAGTGATTACCTAATTACTACAAAAGAAACATGTAAGTAAAACCCTAAATTACTTTAACATTGTCCAAAACCTTTCTCAACATTATTCAAAGTCTTTTCCCCAGATTGTCCAAAAATCCTCAGTCTCTTAGTCCTGATCATCTCGCCAACTTCAGTCAGTCAGAGTTCATCTCCAGATGCTCAAAGACATCTTCCTTTGGCATGCTCCTTCTCTTCCATACCCTCTTCTCCTTGTTGTCCTCCTCCAGGTAGTAAAAGAAACTCCATAGTACTGGAACCACCAAAGTTCACTTTCTTTTCAGGCCTGATTTTTGCAAGGCCTCTCCCAGACTGAATTCAGCAAAACAAACTCCAACATGAAGTTCAAATCTGCAAACTCCTTAACTTCCTTTAACACACATGCTCCTAGCCGGGGCCCACCAAAGGCTGCAGGCCCCAGGCCTTAGCTTCATGGCCAAGTTCACATGGCTCATATCTTCATCCTGCGAAGTCCCTGACCATCCCACAAAATGGCTAATGTGCATCCCAAATCAGAATTTGAATCTCCTCACTTTCTTTGTTTCAAACCTCTTTATATATCCTTATTTCCCACCAAGAGAACTCCTGAGGTAGGAAGCCCTGTCAGGCCTGTATGTTAATTCAAATACTACCCAGCTCTTAGTAACATTAACAATTCTAAAGCAAGAGACAATGGTACCCAGGGGGATAGGTGCCCCCTATCAAAAGGACTATCAGTGAAGTGTTCCAAACGATTATTTGGTTGTAAGGATATATGTGTCCACCTTCACCCATTTTATCCTATCTTCTCTTTTATTTCCTTTTTGTACTGATTTTGTAAATATAAAAATACAAAATAGGATAGAAAACTACATGTTTCCTCACTGATAATACCTCATTTTCATGTGTAGGATGATGTGTTATCCAAGACAATCCCATCCCAGGGTCAGGTCTAAATGTATTAAAGCAAAGAAAAAGTTAACAGAAGTTACAAACTCCAGAGTAAGCTGTGTTTTCACACTTGCAAATCTTTAGTTACAAATGACTATTTACCTGTCAGTTGGATTGAGAACACCCATAGGTTTTCCTTTGAAGTGAACCTCTTGGATTTAAAGAGATTTTTTTTTTAAGCTGTTGAAGGTTTGCTTGATCTAAAGTCTCAGAGACGTTTGAAGTTGTGACTTAATGGAAGATTATTTTTATTCACAGTGATCAAGCAGTTAATGAGATAAAGTAGTGAGGAGACAAGCTTAATAGAATATGTGGTTGCACCGCATGTTAATCTTTATAAAAGGCAGAATGAAAATAACAGGAAACCAGGAAGAAATTGGCACAGATGGCTGAACAGCTCAAAGATAGGAAAAACAACTCTTCCCAGCGCAGGCCTTTCAAAAGCAAGCCCTTCTCATGTTGAGTTCAATAGATGAAAAGGCAACAAAGACTGAGAACAAGGAGAGTTAGGACTAAAATTTTCCTCAAGGTTGTTCTCTCCAGTCCTCTACATCTAACCCTTCCTCAATCCTTTTTCTGGCCCTGCCCTGGGGGGGGGGGGGGGGGCAAAAGAAATCTGGAGCAACTAGAAGTTTTCAATATGGCAAAGATATAAGTGTAAAGAAAGCTGCCATCTGCCTTCATGTTCCCTTATGCACCATTCTAACCTCCAAACATCACAACCCTATGAAGAGACCTCCAGCCTGGACAGATTCGGTGTACCAGGGCAGTCAGGAAGCAGATGGCACAAAAAAGGATTAGAATGTCACTTTTCTTTACTCTTCATGTTGGCTTAGTGTCATTATTTGTTGTGGTGGTTGGTTGGTTGTTTTTTTAGATAGGGGTGATAGGGTGCAGGTCAGGAAAATGCTAGTGGAGAATTCAGAGTACCTAGTTATCTGTTTGTTTTTTTAAAAAAAATTATATCCAAGGGGTGGAGATAGGGGATGGGAGCATAGGAAATGTGTCATTAAAAGGTTTAACCCAATGTGCACAGAGTTAGCATAGAACTAAATGTGGATGCCTTTAGATTCAACTAGTGAGCTGAATGAATTCTGGGGAACTGGCAAAGTTAAAATTCTAATTGGGTCTTCTGAGAGTATTTTTTGTGATGCTTACTTGAAATGCAGGTCTCTTCCAGCTATTGATGTTCTGGGGCTGAGGTGTGATCCAGGAATCTTCACTTTTCAAACATTTTACTTTCTACGTGATAGAGACAATTTCTAAAATCTTGGGAGCTTATATTTCTCAAGGCCTAATGGCACCAAATCAGTTTGGGAACTAGAGTGAATATAAAGCTGGGTTTTATCTCTGGAATCTCAAACCCGAGAAGGCATCCCTGCAAAGAAAAGTACTTTGACTACTGATCTCTACCCTGATGCCTTAGTTCCATCATTTCAAGAACTCGGAATTTGTTTCAGGGCTGGGGTCTTCATGGATCATGCAAGTGGTACAAGGTCACAAAAAAGTAGTGGAATCATCCACAAGGGTGTGTCCGCCCACTCACAGTCTCTCCTGCCTTTTCTATGTCCTTTAAGAGAAACGTACATAAAGGAGATCTCCATGCTCATCTGGCACCTTAGCTGAGCCTCAGATTGTCTCTGTCCCCCTCCAGCCTAAAATGCATGTCATTACTATATTATCCCTGGAGGCAGCTATGACTTTAGCAACCCATTAGCTCCTGCATCACTGCTTCCACTCCCAGTTTCTTGTCCTAGAAATTTTCCTTCCTTGAACACAAGCTCACTTATGCATTTTTAATGATGTTGCTCAGCACTTATAGGAGTTGTGTAGTATGAGGGTTTGGGGGCTTTGGCACCTTACATATTGCTGGAAATAGAAGTTCTCAAAACTGCATTCTTGACAAGTACCACACATGATCCTTAGCTCCACACTAAAGTTTGAAGACACTGTAATCTCAGCAAGTAGTGAGACTTTATAGCTGTGTAATAGCAGCTTATAAATTTTTTCCATGATCATTTAGTTCATTTCATCCTAGCAAAATAAGTAGGAAGATTTTAGTCTTCCCAACTTTGTGATAATAAAGATTAAATTTGTGATGATAAAGGCTAAATTTCTTATCCAAAAGTATAAAAACAGAGCAAAAGTGAGGCCAGATTCCAGACCTTCTGAAATTTTATTTAATACATCCTCCAACATTGTCCCCAAGGTTATCATTTGGGGCTTCAAGGGATCATTCTGTATTGCCAGACTCTAAGTCAGTCTTCCACAGCAATTTGAAGGAGGTACAGCCAAATTTTCTGTTTTCCTTGGTACAGCCAAATTTTCTATGTTTTCCTTCTATGTATATCAAATATTAAAATCATATACTATGGTCACTGATGTGTTTTTAAAAATTTTTTTCATTAAAAACATGGCAGTCCCTTTTTAAATGATCTTTAAGGTGAGTTAACATGATGCTTGAAAGTACCATTCACTTTTAATGGTCTTTGAGTGTTGTGAGGCTCTTTATTACTTTATTATTGAAATGCCCTAGAAGGGCTTGTCTGCAATGGGAGCACCTCTGAATTTCTGCATGGCTACCTGGCTGTAGAATTTCTCCTGTTCCCCAGACTGCAGATCATGGGATTTACTTGACCTTTGGCATCACTTTTTAACTCTTGAGGAAGACTATGAAGGTCATCAACCATTCTGCAGGATTCTTGGTCAAACCAGAGGTGGAGTCAGCACTAGACATCGCCTACATCTCTACTTTTGTGTCTGCACTGTGCATCATTCATCCCACACCCACATTCACTCCACAAACATTTGTGCTCCAACAGTATGTCTGGAAATAAACTAGACATTGGTATCCAGTCATATTTTTATTTCCTATGGAGAAAATTTACTGTGGAATTAACACATGAGGGTTAGAATGCTTCAGAGAGCCTTATAGCAGACAATTGTGCTACTGAAACATTTTTTCTGTTCTGCCCAATGTTAGAGTCTTTCCTTCCTACTTGGAGTTATCCCCCTTTCCTCCTATCTTTAGGGATTACAAAAAAAAATGTGCCTTCCCTATAGAAGACATGCCAAAAATTTTTTCACAAGCACAAATTGGCATGAAAACTTAAAAGAATTTGTTTGAAGGGAAGTTAATTAATTATATTTTAGCATTGTTGTTAAAATGCCTTTGAAATTACTGCCTTTTTTCCTCTAGGGCCAAGCTGATCTTCTTTAGTCCCTTTAGCACATGGCAATTTACATGCATGTGAAAACAATTTATCTGCATCAATATTCTAGAACTTGGCTCGTCTATATAGTCAAGAAGATAATCAAGTTGGCCAGTAAACCTAAATATTCATCACTAGGAGGATGGCAGAACCCATAAGTGTCATTCATTCAACAGAAAGCTCAACTACCACACACACAAAAAAGAGTGAGGTGTGCTTGCTTTGGTTGAACATATACAAACTGGGAAAGCTCAATCCATATCATTAAATGTGCAAGCTAAGTTAGAAAACAAGGCATATGGGTTGATCCCGTTCCTGTAAGTGCCTAGAAAGAAGACAATTCTGAGATATAAAAGGGGAGATAAAGAAGGCAAGAGGCTTTTATTTTTTTAATTCAAAAATACATCTGTACATACGGAAAAATGTGAAAGAATTCAGGTATTTTTTAACAATTATATATAAGTTGCTAAAATCCCAAAGTGATGTCATATATGATAGTCCTCTAAAATTCCCAGATAAAATAATAATGCCATAATTCCCACAGGAGAAATTGCTTGGCTATCTTTTTCCATATACAGAAATCAGAGAATAATTAGCAATAATTATAGAGAATAATTTAGTAATTGTTGACATGGGCTGAGTTTCTAACACAGTACTGGACCCCATTTACAGAGCTAGTGGGAAGGAGAAAGATGAACAGCACAAAACCTAAGTCTTTAGGTCGCAGCTGCTCTAGCATATCTACACAGACAGAGCTGAGAGGCAGCAACCTCTTTGAAAAGGGGTTAGACTTGAACTCTCTATACATAGAATTTATAGATGAAGAAAATTCCAAGGAGTCATATTAAACAATGGTGAAAGGGAAAATAACTAAAAGCAAAAAGACCAACCCCCTTGCTGTGTCTGCGTTCTGGAATAAAAAAATCTCCAATTGTAGAAGAAAATGCCTCTGACTCTAGGAAAGAAAATCAGACTTTTTTCTGTCAAAAGATTCTAGAAAGTCAAAGAACTTCCCAGAAGTTCTATAGATGAATTTTCAAATTAAAAGTAGAAATTCTACCTGATCCAGTTCCAAGTATTTACCTGAAAAATACAACCACACTAGCTCAAGGATATATATGCACTCCAATGTTTGTTACGGCATTATCTAACATTGTCAGGAACTAAAAATGATCCAGATCATTAGGAAAAATAATATGTGGTGTATGTATGTGTATATATATATGTGGTATATATATATATTTATATATATATGCAAAGTGGAATTCTACTCAGCTATAAAAAATTAAATCTTACCATTTACAATTGTTGTCTAGAAGTTATCATGTTTTGTGAAATAAGTCAAATGAAGAAAGATAGACACTATGATTTCACTCACATGCAGTATATAGAAAAAAACAGCAGACTGATTAAAATCAAAAATAAACTTTTAGACTATAAGATCCATTAGTAGTTATGAGAAGGGACAGGGAAAGGGAGGTGGGCAAATTACGTAAAATGGTGAAGTATAAAATAGGGCTTTTAGTGGTACGATTAATGTGGTGTACATGTATGCTGATTTTTAATACAGATCTGTAACATATACTGTTATAATGCTTATATATTATAATGTCACTTCAATAAAAATAAATAAGCATTTCAAAGGTTTAACACATATAATATCATGATATAGTAACAGCGTGATCACTTCTTCAAATAGCATACAGTAAAAACATACATTAGTTTTATAAAACTTATGTAGGTTTATTTACACAATATTTATTTGAAGAGAAAATGATCAGGTTGTTACTATATATACATATATGTGTATTATATATACACATGACCAACGGTTTAATTGTCCTTGTATGCACTGCTATTTTGTGGTGAAGACCAAGTCTGAGCTTGTTAGTTCATTTCCTTCTATTCCATCAGAGATTGGTGAAATAAGTGGCCTGTATTATATGTGACTCACATAAATTTGACATCATCTAATTGGACCAGACCATGATTAACAAGAAAAATCCACTGATCACTTGCTTTGATGTCACAGCTGTGTGAAATTTCTAAACACTAACTGTCCATGTTATCTTCTTAACCTACATTAGTAACAAATGGTGCTAGTGCTCAGACCACAATTTGAATAAGCTGGCAAAAAATATATAGGTATATATCTCAATCAAAAGTTTCTAAGCCAGTCACCAAACAAAAAACTGACAATTTAAACAAAAAATGTCCTACTTATCTTTTAAACTTTTGCTCAGTTTAATTGACAAGTATCTTAACATAGCAAAGCAATCTGTTTCCCAAAACTGCCACTGTTTGCAATTACTTATCTTTGTGAATAATTTTCGATATTTTCCAATCAAGTAAGATAAGTTGGATATTGCAACTGAAAAAATAATAATAGAACAACATTTCTGCAGAGATGCTCTATGGATAAAATGTTAATTGCACTATAGAATGCATGCCCCCAGTGATTATACACAATGGACAGTGGCCCTGAAATATCCTGCAAAAATAAGTTGGATTAACCTTTCAGAGATTTGTGAGTTAACCACAAAACACACACTTTATATTGTGTCTAGGAACATGATGATTCCATTTGTAGATAAATGCTCAAGAAGATCCTTTGTAAGAAGTACCTTGTCATTTCTAATGCCTCAAACTTCTTGAATGTGTTTAATGTAGATGCCTTAGCATTTCATTATCCTCCCCACTCCTCAACTCTCACACTTCTTAGAAGCATCCAAAATTTCCTTTTTTTTTTGCCTACAAACGAAAGACATTTAAGGCTTTCCACTGTCAGAAATGACAATCAGAGTTTTGTTTGGAGCATAATTTCTCATTTCCAAGACAACTAGCCATGGGAGCTTACAAGTCAAACCCAAGAAAGCTGTTCTGAAATATGGACGCTAGAGAGTTGGCTGGATTCAGGCACTAGCTAAGGGATTCAGTCTTCCAGCCAATGACCCAGTGAGCACAGTTCAAATCTGTGCTTTAGCCAAAAGAAATTTCAGTGCATCATCATGGACCAATACAGTCAACTGGGCATACTGAAAACAAAAATGTTAAGTCTACTACTGTCAAGGTTACAGAATATCCATGAACTACCTACTGCCCAAAGCCCATTAATGCTCAAAGCAAATCAGGTGAAACTCATACCATCCATCTAATCCCATTAAATGCATTGCCAGGCCATGCAATCAAAAGCCCTCTGTTAAAAATGCAACATTCGAGTATTATATATCAATCAAAGAAGACAAACATATGTTATTTGCGCAAGGAGGATGGAGCTAGAAGGAATCATATTAGCAGAAATAAGCCAGAAAGAAAAAGAGAAATATGAGATGATCTCACTTAAATGAAGGATATAGGAAAAAACAAGCAAATGAATAAGATAAGTTTGAAACAACCAGCAGAACCAAACCATAGAGCAAGAGAGGGGTAGGAGAAAGAAAACATGGGAGGTACAGGGTGCAAAGGATTGAGATAGTTAATGGATGCTGGGGAAATGGGAGCACCCTGGGGTACACAGTGATGTAATATACACATATATAAATAAAAATAATAAATAAAAATAAATAAATAGAAATGCAGCATTCATGGACTGTGGGTGCTTTGCTGTTGGGAAAGCAACTGTGTCTACACTTGAGTAGCATGGCAAAGGAATCGTATACTTCAAAACACTTAACAAGGATAGAAAACAATAGTTCTTCAATTTGAAAAAATGCAGTTTTTTCTGGATTGTAGTGGTAACAGATCAACTGCATCTACAGTTAATAAAGCACTAAGATGTACTTTCAATCAAATCATATATATCTCAATAAATGTTTAAAGTGAATAAAAATGTAAAAGCACAGCTCTCCCAACGAAACTAACTGAAATTGCTTCATCTTTTAACATGCCAGCCAGGAAGCTCAGAAACCAAAATTATTCCAACTTCAGTAATATGTAGGAGTTAATAGATGACTGTCTTCTTTTATTATCTTCTCTAATTTTAACATCTCTTCTCATTTTTTATCTTATACATTCCTCTAAATTGCCTCAAAACTCTATGTAGTACTAATATTATAACCAAATAGACTTGTCTAAGGTATAATTACTGGTTTAAAAAAGCCTTAAACTTTTATGAAATAAGGCAAAATGAAAAATAATTATGGGGACATAAATACAGGGAAAAATTTGCTTTATAAAACTCCTATTAAAAAAACTTCCTATTAAAAATCTTTCAAAGAACTGGAAAAGAAAAAGATTACCAAAAAAAAAAAAACTTTAATTCACCTAGTCACTTGAGTGCTTTTGGATATATATATGAACAAGAGTATTCTTGCATAGCTTTTGATGAATGAATGAGCATTTCAGCCATGTAAGGCCCTAAGCAAATCCATTTTGGCAAACATTTATATTAAGGAGCAGAAAACTGTTCTCCCAATTTCTGAAAACTCCGGGTAAACAATAGGTTGGTAAGATTGAGGTTGGTAGTTTCCCTACCACACAGCTCATTAAAGAAAAAAATGAATTAGATGTCAAAATTAAACAATTTTGCTTTTTAAATCATTTTAAAATATGAAAACATAATTCACAGGTTAAGAAAAAATATTCCAAAAACCTGTATCAGATAAGGGATTGATAGCCAAAACAACTTAATTATAACAACTTAAATAACAAATTGTGATGCTTTGTAAATGGAATACAACTGATCAATGAAGGATGACTTAACTATACAAACCAACCATTATGATTCATCCTCTTTATAATTAAAAAAAAAAGAACAGAATGATGATCACTAAATAATGCAGGAAATGGAGCTAAAATGTAATATACATTCAGATATTAAAAATTATAGCAGCAGACTAGGAAAGACACTTCCTTAATATGACAAATAATATCCTCAAGCAAAACCTACAGGTAAACAGAGGAGTTAATGATGAAAGTCAGAGGTAAACCAAAATGTCCAACTACTGCATCTATTAACATGAAACTAGAGGGTAGGCATCTCAATAGGAAACAAAAAGCATAACTATTGGGACAGTAAGTATAGCTAATAATGTATAGGTAATGAGACTGTGGACATAGAAAAGCCAGATTAGTCTATGGGAAACTGTCAAAACAAATTAAATTAACCAGAAAGGTTTCTGGACATAAGATCCATTTTTAAGTTGAACTACAATATGTCAGTAGACAACTGGAAATTTTAAAGGGAAAACAGTGCTCTCTACCAAAAAAAAAAAAAAAAGAGTGGAAATAAGTAATCAGGAAGCAGGTAAGAAAAACCTTGTATTTCATGCATAGAAGGGGTACTTTCTCCGAGGGCAACATCTTAGAGCTCTGAATGATTTATGGGTAGGGGGGCAGGGAACTGCTTCTAGGTAGTTTCCCTGTAAGCATTTGCATAATTAATTGGTGAAAAGGTAGTTTTCTCATAAAAGAGAAAAGAATGAAAAGTGAGAGTCATTCAAAAAGACATAATGAAACTCAATTTCTTTCATGGGTACAGATTCAAGACAACACTTCATATAGAACTGATTTTCTCTTATGGATTATATATAAGCCTTGTCTTCCAAATTATTCCATTGCTTATAGTTTATAGACAGTTTTTGTTCTTTTGGATGACCAAATTTACCAGAAGTGTGAAGTCAGAGAGTATAAAAACAGATCTCATGCCACAACACTGTAAGATAATAATCGTATGTTGGCTTGCAAAGAGTAGCAATAGAGAATAGAAGGGACA